>JASANG010004007.1:0-23679 GCA_030248215.1 Enoplolaimus lenunculus
GTTTTGTCCGAAACTTGACGATGCTCGCAAATGCGCTTAAAAAGTTGACGGTTTGTTGCGCCAACGTAGTCCAACGAACAGTTGGTACTGTCATATGGATATACGACCTTCGAACGTTGCATCGTGGGCGTTGGGTCCTTAGGTGGAAAAATAAATCTTAATTTAGAGTTGCTACAAAATACAATTCTCAATTGGACATTGTAGGCTTTGCTGAAAATTTTTTTTGAATATTGTGTTTAGTTGTTTTTTCATAACTAAACAATGTGTGCCAAAAACGGTAGCTTAAGGGTTAAGTATTTCACCTCATTATTTGTTGTTGTTGTTGTTGTTGCCGAGCCTTCTGTTGTGACTGCGGAGCTGACATTTGCTGCGCCGATGTTGATCGAGGGGTTGAGGACCGTTTGATCCGTTTGCCCGGCATTATTACTATCCACAGGATTGAAAGCGTAATTGCAATGATTAACGTCTGAATTAACCACAATGCTCTGGTCAGAGAGGGATATTTGTTGATTAATATTTTCAGGATTGCTTCCAAATAAAATGTTTTGTGTATTTAGCTGCGACAGTGAGCCGAAGCGTTTGTCCATAAAAAATGTGAAGCATTTGTTTATGATTTTGACAGGAAAGTTGTTAGAAATAAAAAGTGATTTGAGAAATTTTAATTTGTTTTCAATATTATGTTGGCTAGATGATATTGCGAAGCATCTAAATAAAAGGCAGCTAATCAGGTTGGCCTTATACTTTAACGGCATAAACGGATTGAAGTTCATTACTTGATTCGAGTAGGCATTTTTTCTAAAAATACCTGTGGATACTTTTTCGGAAAATGGATACCGAGATATTTTTATGTCTAGAAACGAAATAGAAAACTCCGATTCAATTTCCTTGGTGAACATTATTTTATGGTGAAATTGATTTATGTAATCAAGAAATTTATCGGCTTGTTCTAAGTTTTCAAATACGGAGAAGGTATCATCTACGTATCTTCTGTAGAATTTTGGTTTAAATTCAGCAGGGCATTTATCCAAAATTTCGGATTCTAGCCAAACCATAAAGATGTTGGCTAGGGTGGGCCCTAGTGGGGAGCCCATTGCTACCCCATCAACTTGGGAGTAAATTTTACTATTGAAAACAAACTTTAAATTTAGAGTGCATAATTTAATGGCTCTAATTAAAAGGTCTACGGCCCAAAGTGGAGTTCGATCGTTATTAGATACATTATCAGAAATAATTTTAAGCGTATCTATAACTGAAATGTTTGTAAAAAGAGAACATACATCAAAAGAAACCATTACGGAATCTTTAAGGTTAAGCTTAACCACTTCTCTAAGAAAATCAAATGACGAACTCACGGTATAAGCGCCAACAGTCAGCGGTTTCAGTATCATATCTAAGTGTTGAGCAAGTTTATGAAACGGCGAGCCTATTGCCGACATAATAGGTCTCATTGGATTATTAACTTTATGAATTTTGGGGAGACCATACAGGATTGGCATCCTTGTGCCGGATGGGTTAATTTTGGATGCGGTAGAGTTGCAAATAACGTTGCGTTTTACTCAAGGTTGACAGTGAGTCTGTATAAATTTTGTAACAACTGCGTATCGAGTCTTCAAAGTTGACAGTGAGTTTCCTTAAATTTTTTAGGGATATTTGGGGGTTTGAAACCGTTTTAGGTTATTTACCGCTGTGGTGATGCTTTGCCTGAATTCATCACAGAATTGAAAGGGAAGAGTTTTTATTGAGCAGGCACTCTGAACAGAAAATGCGAAAAGCTCAACATCCACAACAAGTTGTTCAAAATTTACTTTACTATCAGAGGGAACGTAGTTAGGGCCCAATTTCAGTACATCCAATTCGGTTTGTGACAGTTCCCGGGAGGATAAATTCTTAACTGTGTTGGAAAGATCTAATTTTTGGTTTCCTTTGTTATTGTGAAAACTAAGTCTAGAGAGTTTACGTTGGTGGGTGTGGCGAATAGAGACTGCTTTGAACTCAGTTATCCATTTTTTCTAGAATATATGAGCTCATAACAAATTTATCGATGTATGGGAGGTTGTTCATCAACCAACTATTAGATATCGAAATTTGATTGCTAATATCGTTTTAATTTTCCGGCGTTTCGATCTAATTTCATTTCTGATTATTGAAAACCAGAAATTCTTTTGGTTAAGGATATTGCTCTAGATAGCTGGGTTTTTTAATTTTAGAAAATTCGGACGTAATGGAAGCTCGATGCAAGAGGTGGTATATGAAAATATATGGCAAGTGTTATACAGAGATTAAAGAAAAACAACAAAGTTATATGTGGATATAGTTGAAAACACAACGGAAAAATACAAAGCACGTATATCTCAACAAATTGACCATAAGTAAGCGTGACAACTATAAATGTGGTGATCCCGTATTTCCTTTGGACATCAATATTTCCTTAGCCGATTAGTTGGTGTTCTTGTCCGGTTTGCTACTGCGATTGTTGGTGCTGTTGTTCCTATTATCAGCGATAGCAGATAGCAACAACAGAACAACAACGGCAACAGTAGTAATAATAACAATAATAGCAACAAGAACAACACCACTAAAATCGGTAGCAACAACAACTCAAAAAACAACAACAGCAACACGAACAACAACAAGACATCTGCTATCGCTGATAATAGCAACAACAGCACCAACAATCGCACTAGCAAACCGGACAAGAACACCAACTAATTGGCTATGGAAATATTGATGTCCAAAGGAAATACGGGATCACCACATTTATAGTTGTCACGCTTACTTATGGTCAATTTGTTGAGATATACGTGCTTTGTATTTTTCTGTTGTGTTTTCAACCATATCCACATATAACTTTGTTGTTTTTCTTTAATCTCTGTATAATTCTTGCCATATATTTTCATATACCACCTAACATACTTTGTTTTACGTTGTTCTCGGTGCACGGCACGGATAACAATTACCACAGTAGCACAGAACTCAAATCTACTCAACTTAGTCAATATAACACTTCAAACTATTATCAAAATAGCCAAAATAACACTTTCGATTCTAATAACATAGCTAGTCACCGCTCTTTTAACCTTACATCGACTCATCAGTGCTCGTGGAAATATAGCATATCTGTGCAGTGCACGGAATATATTCTGTTTTTCCAACACTGCGTTTTGTTATTTCACATATATTCATATATTTGTCGCTTTATTTTCGGAGCCCTTAGTACTCGGGTACCCATCTATAATGTCATCCAATGAAACTGACTTCGCCACCTCCGAACTAGCTCTTAAAAGTGTAATGACACTAGTTACAGCATGTTTCGGCTCAAACCTATTTCGTGGTGTCAAAAACAAACACGGCCCCACTGCCCTCAAGCCATTTAGACTTTGGCTGAACAGCTCTTTGAAGGAAATAAAAGCTCACGACGACATTCAGTTTCGGCAATCTTGCATCGAGCTTTCATTACGTCCGAATTTTCTAAAATTAAAAAACCCAGCTATCAAGCGCAATATCCTTAACCAAAAGAATTTCTGGTTTTCAATAATCAGAAATGAAATTAGATCGAAACGCCGGAAAATTAACGATATTAGCAATCAAATTTCGATATCTAATAGTTGGTTGATGAACAACCTCCCATACATCGATAAATTTGTTATGAGCTCATATATTCGATGGATAACTGAGTTCAAAGCAGTCTCTATTCGCCACACCCACCAACGTAAACTCTCTAGACTTAGTTTTCACAATAACAAAGGAAACCAAAAATTAGATCTTTCCAACACAGTTAAGAATTTATCCTCCCGGGAACTGTCACAAACCGAATTGGATGTACTGAAATTGGGCCCTAACTACGTACACTCTGATAGAAAGAAATGAACAACTGGGATGGATCTTTCTCACTTTCCAGCGCAGCCAAACAACTCCCCCCCTCCCAGCCCCAAACAAAAACAAACCCAAACCACTGGATAGGCCGTGAATAACTTTCTGTGATGAATTCAGGCAAAGCATCACCACAGCGGTAAATAACCTAAAACGGTTTCAAACCCCCAAATATCCCTAAAAAATTTAAGGAAACGATCCGTGGTTTATCCACTGATCGGGAAATCATAATCTCGAAACCGGATAAAGGAAATGGATTGGTCGTCCTTGACCGAAAGAACTACCTAACTAAAATGAATTTAATTTTAGATGACACATCGGTATTTAAACTAATTGAACCCAACCTTGAAAATTTATACAGACTCACTGTCAACTTTGAGTAAAACGCAACGTTATTTGCAACTCTACCGCATCCAAAATTAACCCATCCGGCACAAGGATGCCAATCCTGTATGGTCTCCCCAAAATTCATAAAGTTAATAATCCAATGAGACCTATTATGTCGGCAATAGGCTCGCCATTTCATAAACTTGCTCAACACTTAGATATGATACTGAAACCGCTGACTGTTGGCGCTTATACCGTGAGTTCGTCATTTGATTTTCTCAGAGAAGTGGTTAAGCTTAACCTTAATGATTCCGTAATGGTTTCTTTTGATGTATGTTCTCTTTTTACAAACATTCCAGTTATAGATACGCTTAAAATTATTTCTGATAATGTATCTAATAACGATCGAACTCCACTTTGGGCCGTAGACCTTTTAATTAGAGCCATTAAATTATGTACTCTAAATTTAAAGTTTGTTTTCAATAGTAAAATTTACTCCCAAGTTGATGGGGTAGCAATGGGCTCCCCACTAGGGCCCACCCTAGCCAACATCTTTATGGTTTGGCTAGAATCCGAAATTTTGGATAAATTCCCTGCTGAATTTAAACCAAAATTCTACAGAAGATACGTAGATGATACCTTCTCCGTATTTGAAAACTTAGAACAAGCCGATAAATTTCTTGATTACATAAATCAATTTCACCATAAAATAATGTTCACCAAGGAAATTGAATCGGAGTTTTTTATTTCGTTTCTAGACATAAAAATATCTCGGTATCCATTTTCCGAAAACGTATCCACAGGTATTTTTAGAAAAAATACCTACTCGAATCAAGTAATGAACTTCAGTTTATCCAAAAAACCCACCTAACCAACCAACAAAAACAAAAACAAAAAAAAAACACAAATCTCATACAAAACCTCCCAACCAAAACAAAAACAACCACAAAACAGACGAACCCCCGCAAACAAAAAAAAAAAAAAAAAAACCCACCAGAAACCCCACCCCACACACAACACCACCACAAAACACAACAACAACAACAAAAAAAAAAAAAAAAACCAACCCCACCAAAAAACAACACAAAAAAAACAAATTTCAGCAACTACAATGTCCAATTGAGAATTGTATTTTGTAACAACTCTAAATTAAGATTTATGTTTCCAACTAAGGACCCAATGCCCTCGATGCTTCGTTCGAATGTCGTATATCGATTTGAATGTTCCAACTGTTCGTTGGACTACGTTGGCGCAACAAACCGTCAACTTTTTAAGCGCATTTGCGAGCATCGTCAAGTTTCGGACAGAACCGGATCCCCAACAGCATCCAGCCTAAAATTAAAATCAGCCATATCAACACACTGTCAGGAAACTGACCACCCGTGTTCCACTAATGATTTTTCAATCATTGGTCACTCCGAACCTAGAGCAAGCCAAACTCTCTCTAATTTTGCCCTCCAGATATTAGAATCGGCTTTAATTAGAAAATTACAGCCTAAACTAAACGTACAATGCAATATGTACTCCTTCAAAATTTTCACTTAAAGCGGCTGTGAACCTGATATGTTTGTCTTTATTATTCTACTGGCTACATATGTACAAATATATATTAGTGCTTTATAATATATATTAGTGCTTTATTTTATATATATATTGCGTTTCATGCACTTTTATTTGCGTCTGCAAACAATAAAGCATTGCAAACGCGTCTCTGTTCACAACCAATGGTGGAAGAACCAGGATTTTATTTCAAGAGAGGATAAACTTCAAAGAATGGGTTTTTGAGGTCGAGTGTAGCGAGCGATTAAATTTCTTTGATCGCTTGTAGTGTGTTAACCCTGTAAAAATGCCTATTTTATCATCTTGACGTATTTCAGTTGGTATTTATCATCTGTACAGCCCACCTTTGTATTTATACGCCCATGTTCACAAGTCATGAAGAAGTTTTTTGCGAAACAAGATAAAAGAAGCTCTTGAAAGCTCAGGTTTCGTCACGTTCTATTGTATTTATGCTTTTTCGGTTAGTTGAATTAACTAAAAACCACTTTGGTATATTTTTATCTGAGTCAAGATATTTTAGTACTTTGCAGCGACGTAGGCAGGATTTCATTTCGGGAAGTCATAATATTGATAGCAGTTACCAAAATCACATGGTGTGCAGAGTGAGATGTGCCTAAGGATTGCTTGCATCAGACCCTCGCTTTACCCATGTAACTTTTTAACCGCACCGGAAGGTGTAAGCTATACCAACTAGGGTTAAGGTTCAATATCCGATAGTCGAAAGCCAGTTATAGTGCATTCCCAATACCAATAGCACGAATTTAAACTTTGAAAACTGAAAAACAGCGACACCCAAAAAGTATCCGCACCGTCCCTGAAAAGTTGTGGATCCGCCACTGAGAAGCCTTCAAATAAAAAAATTGGATACTGATTAGTCAATTGGAAGATGTGGGATGTAACGTTAATATAAGTGGCGGTGTCCAAGGCGTTGCTAAAAGTTTGGAAATTGAGAGATTAAAAGGAAACACTTGCCGAAAAATAACGACGGTCGGGGGTTATAGTTTATGCGCCCTGAAATGCTAATTATTAGCAAAATTTTACTATATTAAGTTAAGTCTATTAAACCGAAAGCATTAAATGTTTTGTACTCGTTATTTTTAACCCACCCTCCGCCGCGTTTTGTTAACTGAACCTAACAACTATCCGCTGAATTAAACGTTTATTTGTCTTGCGTCAATAGCTTGAGCGATAATGCAATGTTATACTTTGGAATGTTACTTTCAAACCTTAAGTAAGTACGCTTTAAAGCTTTGGACTCAACTTTATTTGGTCCTGGAATCATTTCTGTGCTACTATTATAGATTATTGAAATTTATGGACTCTAATTAGCGTTTAGGGACTCAATCAGCTTACGGACTTTTATTAGGGTATACGGAACTCAAAATGGGGACCCCCTCTTATTACCACTCTTATTCGGTTCACTACAGTATACACTGGTCGATATACTGTTAAAAATTGCACTTTCGATAGACGCCTTTTATTTAATTGAAAATTTCTTAATGCTTTCCTATCTTAATTTGGTTCAATTAAATTCATAAATTCCGTTCGATAGAAACTACTTCTTTTTATACCAGAACGACAATACAACGTACCTACATTCCAGATAGCGAGTAGCGAAAATAATGGGATGTCAGCGGGGACACGACATCCAATAGCTTCGAACAAAATATATCAGTTAATATAAAATTGTTAGCTCTTAGAGTGATTAATTTTTCACAGAAACGGCTCCTGTACACTACTTTCTCTGCTCATTTAGGATGAAACCTCAAGCCAAGGCTTACGCTTAGGCAATAAGCCTAAGCCTGAGCCAAATGCGCCGATGATTTATGTACGTCATCGGTCAGGGGCGGATTCAGAATGGGTGAGAAAAAGATTTTTATATTAAAATGGTAAGGTTCTTACCATACAAATTTTTAATTTTGTGCCACAAACATTGCGTTTGGCTTCTTGCTCGCTCCTCGTTCTCATATGTCTATTTGATTGCATACAACGAAGATGAAGCAAAAATTACACTCACCTTCTCAAAGCTCATTATAGGAAAGAGCAAAACGTTATAGGATTTAGAATTCATCCCCTTTCATCCTAAGCGTCACAATAATTGAAACGATTTTTTCTCTCCCGACGTTCTATTTTCATTATTCTTGAGATATCTGCCTACGTGCCTGTCTATTCTTGTGGGTGCCTGATTTAAAAGCTGTTTCCGATGGGCGCCGAGGCATATAGTGCGGATAGGGTCTCTGAGCTGAGAGTAGTCATCTATTATACATGGCGCAACGCGCTAGTGGCGGGTCCACAAATTTCTGAATACGACGCGCGATATTAAATAATAGTTAAAAAAGTTCGCGATCGAAGCAGCGTGAAGCTAAACGCGAGTGTAGTACTCAACTTTAAAGCAACTTTAGCCCCGTCATGGACGCCCTCTTTGATCTTCCGATGCAACTCGTCGCTTATAACATTATTATAATTGATTTTGTTGTCTTTATCCAAAACGACATTTTGCATGCTTTTGACGGTTTTGTCGTATTTTAAAAAGTTTATTTTTAGCGTTAGGATCACGCGTCCGTTTTGATGATAGACTGAGTTGTTTTTTTCTATTCAAACGCCAGTATGCACACACGCGCACACACTTAATATTTGCGCAGAACTGACGCCTATACAGATTTGCTGGAACATTACATTTATGTATTTATTCACATATCAACGACGCTACAATTGTCGCCGCTCATTTAATATTTATTAACAAATTTTGAGTTACGATTCCGACCGGAAACCCATCGAGATGACCCGACAAAGCGGATCAGAATTTAATTTTTTTTACTTTACGCTATTGTTCTATAGTTGGGTTGGGCTTCTTATTCGCAACATCCGCGACCTTTATCGTATTTACTAGGATGTCACTTATGGACCCAAACAACAGTTTTAGAATCTGATACTGCGGGAGTTGGATGACACGGCTAAACAACGTTGCCTTTCTGTCAGTTACGTGAAATTTTCATATGCCCCTTCTAAATTGTTTGCATGCCACGTTGCATCTTGAGCTGGTTTTTTACAGACCGCAAACCAGTTTTAATTGAAAGGTTAATTCTAAACGAAAACGAACCTAATTTTGATGCCACTCTGGTTGGTGAATGAAAAACTTTATTCTTACACACAGCGTAAAATAGTTGTTTTAATCCGGATGTTTTATATGTTTTATAAGTGTATTTATTCTACGCTCACAGCTTGAAGGCTTTGAAAAAATTACTGTTTGATGTAATATTTTATATCAGGGTTGTTGGCCGGAAAATACTGCCGGAATAAAATGGTTTTTTTTTTCATTTTTTTCCAGGAGGGTGGAAAAAATGTAAAAAATGGGAAAATATTGAACGATTGTTAAATATAATTTGCAAGTAAATATGGTATAAAATAACGTTTTTAGATGACATGTAACTAATTTTCATGCAACACATTAACAGCGATCGTGTGTATATGTCCACCAGGACACATTATATGTTCGAAAAACGCGAAAATTGCAGCATATGAATATATAAATGGAATTTAGAATTGAAACTTTGTCACGAGATTCAATGTAAAACTACATATGCAATTTGTTCGGTTCACTCACCAGGTTTCGTCGGCAGTGGGGCCAAAGTTAGGGCGCTCAAAATTGAAAGCTTGCTTTTACCGTATGACTTGACACAAGAATACTTCTAGCTTCATCCTCGCTTTGCTCGCGAGGTTGCAGCAATTGAGAAGCTTCGATGTCAGAAAGGACCCAAAAGTATCTTGGGATATAATGTATACTTACAAACACCAAGCGTGACTTGTTTAGCTCGCTCCACTCATGCGTTTCTAATGTTCAGATGACCTTCTCCGGTTATTCCACAACAAAACTGAAATTTTTGAAAAATTCTAATTTTAAGGTCCCAAATTCCTCCAATGGGCTCATAATGTTTTGTCAAAAAATTATACAAATTATATACCATTTGACTCAGGCTGCGGAGCTAAGACGAATATTGTAAAATATTTCCCAATCAGAGGTCTGCCTAACGAGTCAGTGATTTAAATTTATCCAACTTTATCAAAAATAATTTTTGGGTTACAGGGGGCTGAACTTGTGGAATTAAAAATCGAATTTTTCAAAAATTCAGATTTGGGCGTTGAATGATCAGAGGATGTCATAAGAAGCTCAAATATGCAAAAACTCTCAAAATACAAGCATTTGAGCAAACGACGACTAAGGGTGGGCTAACCGATCACTCAGACAAAGACTGAATTTTTTCCTTTTTTCCATTTTTTCCGGAAAAAACGGAAAAAAATCATTTTTCCGGTCATATTTTTTCCCGAAAAGACAACCCTGTTTTATATATCTTGACAGCAATTTGCGAGTTCTGATTATTACTACAGGTCGAAAATATTTCAGCTAAACAGGATACATGGGCGTAGCCAAGGTTTTCAATTGGGATTGGGTCTAGGAACCGGGAGTTATAGTACAGTTTGAATTTTAAAGCATTCGGAGACGAAGCGAGCGGAAATCTTGTCACCATTTTAAAAGTGATACGCCGAATGATAAGTCTAAGTTTTAAGTCGAATCGAAAGGGATGATTTCCCTGCTAGATAACTCAGATCCTGGTGCGTGTAAAACTAGAAAAAAAACTTTGCGAGGTGCATTAGTCAAAAACTCATTTCTGGTTTAACGAATTGTAGGAATAGACCCGCAATTTTCTTGGCTACGAGCCTAACTGGTCTACTGAAAACCTAACGTTTTAGCCAATCTGAATTTTTAGGAGTCTTACAAACTCGCTAATAAATAAAACGACAATTTTATTAGGAGCAGATCATGACTTAACTGTCCGCTGCGAAAGATTTCACGTTACGGTGTCCAATAATAGCTTGATGCACGGTACCCTTGATGCGCCGTTCCTGGAGCCTGAAACCGTACAGCCTTGGTGAGCTTCTACTAAGATCCGCCTCGGCTGAGTGACATTGTCTTTCTTCCTTTGGATACGTGCCCGGTGGTGCCATTCTCCTAATATTTCTTTACGAAATAGGTCGTTTATTTGAATAGTTTTGGCACACCGAACTGTGAAAATTGGTGACACCTGCACGCTGGGTATGTACACTTTCAAACAAACAGTCCTTTCCTCAAAGAATATACTATGAACAACTGGACGAAAACCACGTACACAAAATAATAATAATAATAATAATAATAATAATAATAATAATAATAATAATAATAACAATAATAATAATAATAATATAATACACAATTTGTAGTTTTTAGACGTTTAGTAGACAAAAGATGCTTGTTTTGTCACGAAAATGCATACATATTTAGCAAGTTTTTACGTCATATTTTGCGTGTGACTTGGCGGATTTTGTGTTTCTAAAATCGTATCGATATTTTGACTGAGATAACAGAAACAGTTATGATAAAAGCAACTCAGGCTTCTGCATTTCAAATCCAGAGCCGAACGATTTAACTTCATTCCATTTCTATGATACTCTGCAGGATTCATAAGTTCACCCTGGCCAAGGTCTTCATTGAACGACTAAACGCCAAATTTTGCTTTAAATTTTAGCGATAAAACTGCGTTCGGTGCGACGACTTTGAATATACCGAAGGACGCGCCATCAAAAAATACACAATTAACCATTGACGTGGGAAGCTTAAATTACGTCACGTCGTACATTTTTTCTGTGTAACCTTGACGTTTTATATTTCTACCTGGTGTGCCGTTCTCTTCTGTTCACTGACCAAATATTTAACATCTTGCTAAGATTTTTTAGGGAACGGACATATTTTGCTTGTTTCAAACGATAATAGTTTTGCTGATGTTGTTAGCTCGCCGATTATTTTCTAAACCGTCCTAATCCTAACAAAAAATTATGCTTCCCAGGTCCAATTTAGCGAAAAATGTCACTCGGTATACGCAGTGAGTAACGTATGCGTTGACTTTATTAAATGCACAAAATTTTACATGCAATGATTTATTTTATTGAATATGCGTACTTGACGTCTGCAAAATATTAGCTTCTACTATCAATATTTTCGATCCGCGTTAAACGTAGGTGGTTCAACTCTACCGGAGTTTGACATTCGTTAGAAATTAAGGCATATTTTACTCTATATGTTTGAATTATAATTTTATTGCAAACTTTACTGGCATGTGCTAGTCATTTGAGAACATTAGTATTTCAAAAAATATCATTCAGTTTCATTTTTCATAGATTCGCATCGTTTGGACATTGTTCAAATTTTCTGACTTTTGTTTCAAAATTTCATAGTCATTTTTTATTAATGTTTTCCGCTTGTACTACTAATGATTGGATATGCGACCAGGCGCGTATCCAGAATTTAATTTTTTGGTCTCTAAGGGCTTAATTTCAAGCAGATACTTGTATGAGCAAGTATGTTTAGCGATTGAAAAAAACTTCTTATCAGCGAGATAGTAGAGTTACTGTCCGACTGAAGTGCTGAAAAGCGTTTAACAATATACCATGTGATAAGCCTAAACCTAATCCTATGCAATAGTGTAGAGATTAAGCTTAGTCTATTATATAGTTCCGCAAAAATGTTTACTCTCAAAGTATTAACACTGGGCCATTCGCCGTATACTTTCCCTATATATGACTCACTTACACTCGGCCACCTTATCCAGTAGATAATGATTTAATGTTTGTCACATTTTGCTGCAATCTGAGTAGCTAAGTAATTTTCTACCGTTAAACATTTTAATTTCCGGTGAATGTGGTAAATACACAATGCGGTAGGGAATGTATTTTAAGCGTGGGGGTTGATATCCAATACCTCGCTGTGTAACTCGAGAACGCAAATACCAAAGCCTGAAGTTATCTATTAACCTGTGATAAGTGTTCTTTCGAAATATTTTCAAAACAATGACTGAGTTGCAGAGACATGACGTGTTTTCCAGATTGTAAAAGCACACATACTTAACTGAGGATTAAAAGAAAGAGTACAAAAAGACAAGAAAATAATCAAGTAAAAAGAAAGACAATAATCGAAGAAAAGGACAGAAATCAATCAAAGGAAACAAGAAGGCAAACAAACAAACAATAAAAGAAGCAAGCACATAGAAAAAGAGAAAGAAAGAAAGACAACATTCAACGAAAATAAAAACAAACAAAACGATTGAAGAAATAAAAGAAAGAAAACAAAAAACAAATTTTCAGAAAAAATTGTTCAACAACAACAATTCACCTCGTTCATCTTATAAAAATGACCGGCGCTTCAAATTGTCCTAATTTTTCGTCTTACGTTACTGAAAACGGTACTCAAATCGCACCGTATATGCTTGACAGTACAGAGCAATTAATTGCAATTATTGCGTACACTGCAGTCACAGCGCTATCGGTCGGCGGCAACTCTATCGTGTTATTTCTAATTTATCATTTCGCAAAACTTCGGACCCCGACAAACCTATTTTTGGTAAATCTTGCGGTTGCTGATATCCTCATGGCAACATTTTGTGTTCCGTTCAGCTATTGGAGCATTTTGGTCCTTCAATATTGGCCGTTTGGGCACATCATGTGCCCGGTAATTCATTTTTTCCAGTGTCTTGCAGTAATGCTAAGCTCACATACGTTGGTTGTGATATGTGTCGACAGGTAAAATGTTTAGTTTTGAGGTATTTTAAATTTTGTTAAAAAGTTTGTAAGGGGCTTGAAGGTTAATACACGATATAGAATGAAACCAAACCTAAAATTTCTTTACACTTTGCAAACTGCTCTTAAAATTGACATATTCAACGTAATTTATATTATTTAATTTTGTTTAACTTAGCGCTTCGATTCCGGCAAAAATTGCTGAGCTTTAGCTTCCCCTTTGTGATTTTTTACTCCCGGTGACACCTTGTCAAACGCTTTTGTGCGAATAAAAGGCGATGCACTAGACTGGCAAAACCACTACCACCACCCGTTCAAAAAGTTAACCCGGTAGACGCAGATTTACTGAGAAATCTATCTATTCATTAGTTTAAAAGTGCATCAAATGAGAAAACGACGTATTTTGAAAGTAATTTTCCATTACTTTTTTTACAGATTTCTAGCTATTGTATTTCCGTTAGCGTACCAGCTAACTTCACGAATTGCACGCATTGTTATTGCTTGCGTTTGGGCGTTTGATATTGCAATTTCTTCCCCGATTGCAGTAGTGCAGCGTACAGTTTATGCCACTGGCGACCATTTCAATATGACATCACATGTGAACGAGACCGTTCCTGAGATTGATAATGATGCCTTACACGGTCAATGCGAAGAAACATGGTCTTCAGATAGCGCTTATATTTACAGCCAGGTTAATTTGGTAATACAATACTTTTTCCCTTTGTTTGTTTTTGTGGTAACCTATGCTGGAATTGGAGGCACCCTGTGGTTTTCAAGAGTTCCGGCAGATTCAGGATCACAAGCGAAAGTGTTCAAAACAAGGCGTGACGCGACTATGAGAAGGGTATGTTCTAACGTTACGTTACAGTACTCACTGAAAATTAGTGTTCAATATGGTTTTAAAACCGATCCGTGGACTCCCGAACCGATTTATATTACTTCAAAGAACACCTAAAGGTTTAAAAATATATTTCGTAGAAAAACTAAATACAATTTAAAATCAAACACCCAGCGTTCGAATGATTGTTTTGCTTTTTCAAACCTCTGTGATTGAAACCGTGCCGATGCCTCGGCAAGAAAAAAAACCTTTAATTTTTTCGGCAACGAAAATTGTCTCTAATTTATCAAACCTTTCTCTCAAAATATTCAGCACTATTTGTTATAAGCCTTTTGTTTAATATTAGTATTTAAGTTTAAGTACTAATAAGGGAATGAAGCAGCAATATTTACAGTGCAATTTTTGCAAAACCATTGCAGTCGCCGAAGGGTTAGGAAATAATCTATAAAAAACCTATAAATGTGGCTGTGAGAAAGTACCTGAAAGCAAAACAGAGCCAGGAAGTTACGAGGGGGTGAACAGTTTTCGCAATATAATGATTGCTAAACTGTAATTTACCGACAATTTATAATTTTAAAGGTAGGCACCTCAAATATATCGTTTGAATAACATTAATAATCGGAGTTGTGCTTTTCTAGTCCCAAAAGCTATAGGTTCACGATGTATTCCCTAATAACCGTTTATTGTTTCCTTATACCCAAGCGTTAGCCTAAAGACTCTGCCCAAGCCTTAACTTAAGACTATGTGTAAGCCATGGCTTTAGACTATGTCTGAGCCATATCTAACACTATGCTTAAGCCTTAGCCTAAGCGTACCCGTGCGCCAAAAGCATGAGTTTATGCCACTTCTATTGGGAGCAAACTTTTGTGAGCAAGTAAATAAGACCAAAACACCACAACGGTACGTGTTTTCAGCTTATCATTATGATGCTAACGTTATGCATTGGTTACACTCTTTGCTGGTTGCCCCTGAATATACTCAACATTCTAACGACACGATGTGAATCATACTTGGAATATCCGTACATCTTACACCTTTTTTGGGGGTGCCATTTAATCGCGATGTCGCATACATTTGTTAACCCCCTTGTCTATTTTTCAACCAATTCCCGATTCCGGCAAGGATTTCTTTATACGTTCTCACGGTGTTGCGCGTGTTGCGTCACCGCATTGCGATGCATTTTATGTCGCAACTCGTCTTTGATGTCGCCGACGTCGTCGCCAACCGCCAGTTGCCTTGTTCGATACTTTCCAACTGAGTTACTTGACAGTAACGTTGTTGGAGCGCCGACATCGGCGGCAGCTGGCGCAGCAAAGGCGTGCGGTCGCATTAAATCGCAAAGCGTCGCGTATCCACCGTCAGCGGTGACGTCGCGACCAGGCGCCGGATCAAACGCGATCGCCAGTTACGCGTGTAATAAAGCGCAAAGCGTTATCGCGTCTAATCCGTCAAGACGACGCGACGTCGGTAGCGGCGACTATAAGCCAACGAATCGCGATGTCAGCAGCGCAGCCTTTGAGACCTCGCATCGATGTGACGTCGGTGGTGCCTTCGATTCATCGCAAAGATGCGGCGCCCGTTTCGTTACGACAGCAACAACAGATGCATTTAACACAAACAACATTGTTGGAGTGCCATCAACGAAACGCTCTCCGTCGCCGCCATGTTGCCGACTGGAATCTAGACAGGACCCCGAGGACGGCGGAGGCAAATCGTTTATGATTCAGATACAAAGTGGCAGTGGCGGCAAGCGTTTGAAGATTGCTCGACGTGACAAAACGCAAACAATCGTTGAAACAGCGTCGGATGTCGCTGACAACAAAACACGACGTGACAGACAGTTTCGGCGGCGTCTGCATTTGATCTTTGCATACTTTGTTCGCTTGGTGCGTCCCGCAACAAGTCGTACGTATACAACACGGGCTCATGTGTCATTTAGTCAGGTTAGTAACAACAGTACAGACCTGAACGTGGACGGTCGCAAGTGTATGAACTCTGGCGGAGACGTTTACACCGCAGGCCCTAACGACCGAATCCAAGTCGTCATAGCGGCGTCCGATGGTGAAACTGACAAAGCGTCAAATAGTTCAACAAATGGAACAGAACGAAATCAGTTAATGCCACAAGGTATTGAATTGGACGCTAAAATTGAAGAAACAATTTTAAATTTTCAAATGAATGATGCTGCTACCAACAATAACTTAGCAAAAAATCAACTAACTGGAAATGGAAGCAGCAATGAAAAACGGGATAGTTATAAACATGAAAAGCAACCAACGGTTAACTCAAACAATGACTGCTTGCAACAAGCAATCACACAAAATGATCAATTAATAAATAAAGAAAACACGACATTGGCGACCAAGCAAAATCCATATATCGATACGTCTGGCGCCAAGCAATCCCGGACCGCTGTGGCTGATATTAAAAAATCTCATTCAGCTGAGACTGGTTTCGACGTAGCAGAAACGATGTCACTGAAGCAGAAGAGCAAATCGGAAACGCAAGCCTCAAGCAGTGATGATGAGCATTTGAACACTGTTGTGATCAACGTTTAAACTGGAGATTTGTACTTAATATTGTCTTTAATTTTTACTGCAAACGTTTACAACATGAGCGAATCTGTTAGGGCTCGAGTGTCAAGCTCTTATAGTCGTACACGTCGAACGGTAATGGACAACGCTTGTCTACCTAGAGTACAGGGTCAACTGCGAATTTGTATTTAGATTTCAGTTTAAATTACATAATTCATGCCGTAAAGCGTTAAAGCATATTGCTTATTTCCTTCAATTGTGCATACTGTAGTGACCCGAATAAGAGGGGATAAAGAAAGGGGGTTCCCATTTTGATCCCCAATCAATAGCAGTCTGTATCCCTAATGAAAGAGGTCGTAAGCGAATTGAGCCCCTAACCCTAATTAGAGTCCATCAAAGTCAATTATTCGTATAGAGTTACTGTTTGTTCAAATCAGCAAATTTAAATTTTCCTACTTTTTGGCGACGAAGGTTTCGACAACTTTGGAAATTTAGTTAATCGCAGATACAGGAGACAGTTGCAAAAAACAGAGCACTACTGCTGATTGGTTCGGGCCCGAAGCCCGCGGAGATGCAGAAGGTTCAGCTTCTTCTGGATAAATATTGCCCACCACCCTGGAAAATTTTCAACTTTGCTGTTAAGTCAACGAAACCTTGATTACCCATCCTAAAAATGTGTAGTCCCCTAGTAAGGTGAGCTGACTACGGACCTAAATAGGTGATACAGTCGTTTGAGAATGCATAATACAGTTGCAAACAATTGTCCACATTCTTAAATCTTTGTAGCATATACAATAAGCTATTGCCGATAGGTTATTACCTTCAGCTCAAGATGTTTTTAGGGCATGTCGTTTTTCGTGCCTGTTTATTGTTGATTAAATACCAGCAACATTCGGTCAATGTTTCTACGTATAGGACAAAACCGCTATGAGTTGAAACCCGATGCTAATGTCATTGTTTCATACGGGAACCAAAATAAGGTCCACACCCATGTGTAGAACCAGTTACCAACATATAGGCCTTAGGCGTTCGCCGGGCTTCAGGCTTATGTTCCGACTAAAGCTCGTCTTTAAGCTTGCTGTGGAGACCTGATCTAATCGTGTACGTTGTGCCAAATAATCAATTTTTATGCCGCATATATACTCAGCAATGGGCATGTGTGATCGACGTTAGAAACCGCGAGGACTGTCTTTGTTTATAGATCGATTTTCACTACAATGCTAGAGTAAGATATTTTTGACATGGTTTAACCCGCATTCTGATCAAGTTTTATGTATATAAACGATAAAACCACAAATTCCGCTCGCAGATTTTTGCGGACTCAAATCAACAAATAGATGGTCATCCAAGTGGCAGATGCCATTTTTTAAACATTTAACACCTTTGTACTGCGTACATTATGCTTATCATGTGTTATAGACCAACATTGATACACTTAGTAAATTAGTCATGTGGTTTTCTATTTTTAGTAAAGCGTTCATTAACGTCTTTGCATCTATTCTAGAATGACGAAATGTTTTTCAAGTTATCCACGTTCAACCATAGAAACAATGACATTAGCATCGGGTTTCAACTCATAGCGGTTTTGTCCTATACGTAGAAACATTGACCGAATGTTGCTGGTATTTAATCAACAATAAACAGGCACGAAAAACGACATGCCCTAAAAACATCTAGAGCTGAAGGTAATAACCTATCGGCAATAGCTTATTGTATATGCTACAAAGATTTAAGAATGTGGACAATTGTTTGCAACTGTATTATGCATTCTCAAACGACTGTATCACCTATTTAGGTCCGTAGTCAGCTCACCTTACTAGGGGACTACACATTTTAAGGATGGGTAATCAAGGTTTCGTTGACTTAACAGCAAAGTTGAAAATTTTCCAGGGTGGTGGGCAATATTTATCCAGAAGAAGCTGAACCTTCTGCATCTCCGCGGGCTTCGGGCCCGAACCAATCAGCAGTAGTGCTCTGTTTTTTGCAACTGTCTCCTGTATCTGCGATTAACTAAATTTCCAAAGTTGTCGAAACCTTCGTCGCCAAAAAGTAGGAAAATTTAAATTTGCTGATTTGAACAAACAGTAACTCTATACAAATAATTAACTTGATGGACTCTAATTATGGTTAGGGGCTCAATTCGCTTACGACCTCTTTCATTAGGGATACAGACTGCTATTGATTGGGGATCAAAATGGGAACCCCCTTTCTTTATCCCCTCTTATTCGGGTCACTACAGTATGCACAATTGAAGGAAATAAGCAATATGCTTTAACGCTTTACGGCATGAATTATGTAATTTAAACTGAAATCTAAATACAAATTCGCAGTTGACCCTGTACTCTAGGTAGACAAGCGTTGTCCATTACCGTTCGACGTGTACGACTATAAGAGCTTAACACTAGAGGCCCTAACAGATTCGCTAGTGTTGTAAACGTTTGCAGTAAAAATTAAAGACAATATTAAGTACAAATCTCCAGTTTAAACATTATCACAACAGTGTTCAAATGCTCATCATCACTGCTTGAGGCTTGCGTTTCCGATTTTGTTCTTCTGCTTCAAGTGACATGGTTTCTGCTACGTCGAAACCAGTCTCAGCTGAATGAGATTTTTTAATATCAGCCACAGCGGTCCGGGATTGCTTGGCGCCAGACGTATCGATATATGGATTTTGTTTGGTCGCCAATGTCGTGTTTTCTTTGTTTATTAATTGACGATTTTGTGTGATTGCTTGTTGCAAGCAGTCATTGTTTGAGTTAACCGTTGGTTGCTTTTCATGTTTATAACTATCCCGTTTTTCATTGCTGCTTCCATTTCCAGTTAGTTGATTTTTTGCTAAGTTATTGTTGGTAGCAGCATCATTCATTTGAAAATTTAAAATTGTTTCTTCAATTTTAGCGTCCAATTCAATACCTTGTGGCATTAACTGATTTCGTTCTGTTCCATTTGTTGAACTATTTGACGCTTTGTCAGTTTCACCATCGGACGCCGCCATGACGACTTGGATTCGGTCGTTAGGGCCTGCGGTGTAAACGTCTCCGCCGGAGTTCATACACTTGCGACCGTCCACGTTCAGGTCTGTACTGTTGTTACTAACCTGACTAAATGACACATGAGCCCGTGTTGTATACGTACGACTTGTTGCGGGACGCACCAAGCGAACAAAGTATGCAAAGATCAAATGCAGACGCCGCCGAAACTGTCTGTCACGTCGTGTTTTGTTGTCAGCGACATCCGACGCTGTTTCAACGATTGTTTGCGTTTTGTCACGTCGAGCAATCTTCAAACGCTTGCCGCCACTGCCACTTTGTATCTGAATCATAAACGATTTGCCTCCGCCGTCCTCGGGGTCCTGTCTAGATTCCAGTCGGCAACATGGCGGCGACGGAGAGCGTTTCGTTGATGGCACACCAACAATGTTGTTTGTGTTAAATGCATCTGTTGTTGCTGTCGTAACGAAACGGGCGCCGCATCTTTGCGATGAATCAAAGGCACCACCGACGTCACATCGATGCGAGGTCTCAAAGGCTGCGCTGCTGACATCGCGATTCGTTGGCTTATAGTCGCCGCTACCGACGTCGCGTCGTCTTGACGGATTAGACGCGATAACGCTTTGCGCTTTATTACGCGCGTAACTGGCGATCGCGTTTGATCCGGCGCCTGGTCGCGACGTCACCGCTGACGGTGGATACGCGACGCTTTGCGCTTTAATGCGACCGCACGCCTTTGCTGCGCCAGCTGCCGCCGATGTCGGCGCTCCAACAACGTTACTGTCAAGTAACTCAGTTGGAAAGTATCGAACAAGGCAACTGGCGGTTGGCGACGACGTCGGCGACATCAAAGACGAGTGCCCGACATAAAATGCATCGCAATGCGGTGACGCAACACGCGCAACACCGTGACAACGTATAAAGAAATCCTTGCCGGAATCGGGAATTGGTTGAAAAATAGGACAAGGGGGTTAACAAATGTATCCGACATCGCGATTAAATGGCACCCCCAAAAAAGGTGTAAGATGTTACAGATATTCCAAGTATGATTCACATCGTGTCGTTAGAATGTTGAGTATATTCAGGGGCAACCAGCAAAGAGTGTAACCAATGCATAACGTTAGCATCATAATGATAAGCTGAAAACACGTACCGTTGTGGTGTTTTGGTCTTATTTACTTGCTCACAAAAGTTTGCTCCCAATAGAAGTGGCATAAACTCATGCTTTTGGCGCACGGGTACGCTTAGGCTAAGGCTTAAGCATAGTGTTAGATATGGCTCAGACATAGTCTAAAGCCATGGCTTACACATAGTCTTAAGTTAAGGCTTGGGCAGAGTCTTTAGGCTAACGCTTGGGTATAAGGAAACAATAAACGGTTATTAGGGAATACGTGGTGAACCTATAGCTTTTGGGACTAGAAAAGCACAACTCCGATTATTAATGTTATTCAAACGATATATTTGAGGTGCCTACCTTTAAAATTATAAATTGTCGGTAAATTACAGTTTAGCAATCATTATATTGCGAAAACTGTCACCCCTCGTAACTTCCTGGCTCTGTTTTGCTTTCAGGTACTTTCTCACAGCCACATTTATAGGTTTTTTATAAATTATTTCCTAACCCTTCAGGCGACTGCAATGGTTTTGCAAAAATTGCACTGTAAATATTGCTGCTTCATTCCCTTATTAGTACTTAAACTTAAATACTAATATTAAAAAAAAAGGCTTATAACAAATAGTGCTGAATATTTTGAGAGAAAGGTTTGATAAATTGAGACAATTTTCGTTGCCGAAAAAATTAAAGGTTTTTTTTCTTGCCGAGGCATCGGCACGGTTTCAATCACAGAGGTTTGAAAAAGCAAAACAATCATTCGAACGCTGGGTGTTTGATTTTAAATTGTATTTAGTTTTTCTACGAAATATATTTTTAAACCTTTAGGTGTTCTTTGAAGTAATATAAATCGGTTCGGGAGTCCACGGATCGGTTTTAAAACCATATTGAACACTAATTTTCAGTGAGTACTGTAACGTAACGTTAGAACATACCCTTCTCATAGTCGCGTCACGCCTTGTTTTGAACACTTTCGCTTGTGATCCTGAATCTGCCGGAACTTCTAAAAACCACAGGGTGCCTCCAATTCCAGCATAGGTTACCACAAAAACAAACAAAGGGAAAAAGTATTGTATTACCAAATTAACCTGACTGTAAATATAAGCGCTATATGAAGACCATGTTTCTTCGCATTGACCGTGTAAGGCATCATTATCAATCTCAGGAACGGTCTCGTTCAAATGTCATGTCATATTGAAATGGTCGCGAGTGGCATAAACTGTACGCTGCACTACTGCAATTGGGGAAGAAATTGCAATATCAAACGCCCAAACGCAAGCAATAACAATGCGTGCAATTCGTGAAGTTAGCTGGTACGCTAACGGAAATACAATAGCTAGAAATCTGTAAAAAAAGTAATGGAAAATTACTTTCAAAATACGTCGTTTTCTCATTTGATGCACTTTTAAACTAATGAATAGATAGATTTCTCAGTAAATCTGCGTCTACCGGGTTAACTTTTTGAACAGGTGGTGGTAGTGGTTTTGCCAGTCTAGTGCATCGCCTTTTATTCGCACAAAAGCGTTTGACAAGGTGTCACCGGTAGTAAAAAATCACAAAGGGGAAGCTAAAGCTCAGCAACTTTTGCCGGAATGGAAGCGCTAAGTTAAACAAAATTAAATAATATAAATTACGTTGAATATGTCAATTTTAAGAGCAGCTTGCAAGGTGTAAAGAAATTTTAGGTTTGGTTTCATTCTATATCGTGTATTAACCTTCAAGCCCCTTACAAACTTTTTAACAAAATTTAAAATACCTCAAAACTAAACATTTTACCTGTCGACACATATCACAACCAACGTATGTGAGCTTAGCATTACTGCAAGACACTGGAAAAAATGAATTACCGGGCACATGATGTGCCCCAAACAGGCCAATATTGGAGGACCAAAATGCTCCAATAGCTGAACGGAACACAAAATGTTGCCATGAGGATATCAGCAACCGCAAGATTTACCAAAAATAGGTTTGTCTGGGGTCCGAAGTTTTGCAAAATAGATAAATTAGAAATAACACGATAGAGTTGCCGCCGACCGATAGCGCTGTGACTGCAGTGTACGCAATAATTGCAATTAATTGCTCTGTACTGTAGACCGTATCTAATTGCGATTTGATTACCGTTTTCAGTAACGTAAGACGAAAAATTACGACAATTTGAAGCGCCGGTCATTTTTATAAGATGAACGAGGTGAATTGTTGTTGTTGAACAAATTTTTCTGAAAATTTGTTTTTTGTTTTCTTTCTTTTTATTTCTTTCAATCGTTTTGTTTTGTTTTTTTTTTCGTTGAATGTTGTCTTTCTTTCTTTCTCTTTTTCTATGTGCTTGCTTCTTTTATTGTTTGTTTGTTTGCCTTCTTGTTTCCTTTTGATTGATTTATCTCCTTTTCTTCGATTATTGTCTTTACTTTCTTTTTCTTGATTTTTTTCTTGTCTTTTTGTACTCTTTTTCTTTTAATCCTCAGTTAAGTATGTGTGCTTTTACGATATTTTGGAAAACACATCATGCTGTAAACTCAGTCATTGTTTTGAAAATATTTCGAAAGAACACTTATCACAGGTTAATAGATAACTTCAGGCTTTGGTATTTGCGTTCTCGAGTTACACAGCGAGGTATTGGATATCAACCCCACGCTTAAAATACATTCCTACCGCATTGTGTATTTACCACATTCACCGGAAATTAAAATGTTTAACGGTAGAAAATTACTTTAGCTACTCAGATTGAGCAAAATGTGACAAACATTAAATCATTATCTACTGGATAAGGTAAGATGTAATGGAGTCATATATAGGGAAAGTATACGGCGAATGGCCCAGTGTTAATACTTTAGAGTAAACATT
>JASANG010001028.1:0-23760 GCA_030248215.1 Enoplolaimus lenunculus
GTTCAAAAGCGAGTCGAAGAAATTAAAAGGCACGCATCGGTTTCTTTCCGATACGTTCCAACACAGGAAAATCCAGCGGATCTTCCTACGCGGGGTTGCACTTATAAAAATATTTGTGGCAACGAGTTGTGGTGGCACGGATCAAGTTGGTTAGTACAACTGGAATCGGTGTGGCCTGACAATTCGATTACTACACTGGTTGACGACAATTGGGACGAGCGTGAATGTATTGAAGTAGCATCGCTGACGTCAAATCTGTCTGCATCGGCGACTGTTACAGGCGATGATCGTTTTTCTGCAGAAAAATTTTCGAGCCTGCAACGGTTACTAAAAGTAACGGCTTGGGTTCTTCGGTTCGTTAACAAGATTAAGAGAAAAAGTGCAGCATGGAATTTGAACAACTTATGATCATCTCGCACGACGACGAATTAGCCCGTCACTATCCACATCAATTTTCAATTGAAAAAGAATCAGTACCTTCCTTACATTTAGCATTTTGTCGGTTAATGCTTGGGCAACGTGGTTTATTTGCGCTAAGCAAACGCCTAGCAGAAGATCCAAACATCATAAAAAATCCCGCGGTTGCCGATAGCTGGCTGGCAAATCATGGGTTTCAGTTGAAGCCGGAATGGTTGTTCAAGATTGATCAGGTTTATTTGGACATTATGGTCAATGAAATGAATAATTCTCATAGCACATTTCGCAAGGCCTTCATCAATGCTGTTGATTCGATGTCCGACCCGGAAAAGGTACGATTCGCAGTTTGCAGCTCTCAAAATGATTACGTCTTCACAACGGGAATTCGTGCTAATTTGCTAAAGGCACGCAAGGGGCGGTATCAAGGGTTTAATCTGCTTGGGCGTGCTTTGGATAAATTAAAAGAAATGTATCTAAAAATCGGTTTGTCACGTATTTCGGAGTTGACGGACTGCTCTTAACTGAGATGCCTCCGCCTTTAACAAAATTCCGGAGTACTATCTTGGTACTCTCAGATAGCATGGCTCACCAAGTGCGGTCGATTCAGCTGGGTGACGTCTACTCGTTGTCGGGGGCCACATTTGAAATGTTGGCACAAGAGATTAATATTCGAGGACTTCGTTTTGCCGATTATGCAATTGTTGTAATTAACGCTGGGGTGAACGATGCACAACGAAGTGAAGCGCAACAAAAACAATCTTGGAAGAGAATGGAGCTAATACTGCAACAGCAGATGCCGGAAAGCAGGAAAGCGAAAATTTTGGTTAATCTTCCTTTTCCGCAAACATCGGTTCCGGATGCTGAATTCTACTCTAACTGGGTGGAGAATCAATTAGTCACAAAAAATCTCGTGGGAGACCGACTTACCTGCCTAAATTGGTTCAAAATCAAAGATAATCCATTTATCGTCAATGGACGTCCAAACTATTACTTGTTGGATTATGACTTATTTCACCTCTCTCATCAGGGATTTCGGTGTTTATGGGCAAAATGGGCGGAATTATTTCCCCGAATGCAACGGGTTCGGTGTGAGATGGACGTGCAGCATCATTCATATAAACGAGATAATGATGGCCACGTTTTTCCACGAAACAGCTACACGGTGGGCGTGAAAAATTTGGGGGCCATGAAAATAAATTTGTCGGTATAAATTGAAGCTATGATAAAAAACACGAATTTTTAGGCTCCGGAGTGTGCCGAAGCCGGTTCGGCAGTAATCGTAAGCGTGGGCGGGACAGAGGCTGTTTTGCATAGACTTATGGGATAGCTAAGGAAAACAGGTATATGGGGGAGAATGGTTTTGAAGTTTGGTGCTGATATTCATTTTTCTGTATTAGTTTTCGTTACATATATCGCAAATTTGTTGTTGTGAGTATTACGCGACTTACATTTTCGGTTAAGCAAATCGGCTATCTTGGCTGATTTGTTGGTTCAAAGTTTGAAAACTGCAAACCGCAGAATATTCTTACAAAGGGATAAGAATATTTTCTATAACGCGTGATAGCTCATATTATAACGCACTTTATACACATGTACATTACATTACAAAAGTAGCAAATTGTACAAAAAGGGTGTTCGTTACTCAAAAAAAGTATTGGTCATAAGCCTTAAAAACGTACAACCTTTAGGTAATAGCTTAATTTTGGTCAAATTAAGTTGGGGGTGGGTTTTCGCCAAGTGAACGTGCCTTAATTCCTATTTGCAAATTTCCAGCTAAAAATATCTACATTGTCTTGTACTGTGACGGCCTCATGTTAACACGAACTTTCATTTCTAAAATTAAGAAATAATAATGTTTTATTGTCGAGAATGTATTTTGTCGTTTTTTGTTGTTCTGTTGTAGCCTTCATCGCCAAGTTTCACACGTATCATCTAGTGAGCAGAGTCCAATGACGTCACGACACGCATCAGTGTCTTCACGGCTTGATATAGTGTCCGAGAAAACCTCGACCGAACGCGACGACTATCTCGATGGAAACGATGATTACAATAATTCCACTTATTCGGCGGATGAAGATGAAGCCGAATGCTTTGATATGTCAGCGCTGTGCACCGGAGTTGAAAACGCATATTCGAATTCGTTTGTTCAAGCTATCTATATTGGGCTGTTAAAAGAATTAGTAAGTATTTTATTGGTTTCTTTTAAGTTTTGGTTTGGTACTAAGATCAAGATTATATCTGCTTGGTTACAAAAGGTAATGCGTTTTCAGATTTTTTCAGTCAGTGGCTGGAAGGATTGCAGAACTATTGATCGGAACTGTGACTAGGTCTTAAATCTGTAATGAATCCGAACGTACGCTAACAATATTATATAGCTCAGGATAAAGTTGAACAAAGAAATAATCATTTGCAGCAGATATATATGCCACGTGCGCAGAGATGCGATATCGTGAACAGCGGCGTAGCCATGGTTATTGAACGGGTTGGTTGTGGTCTGTTACAGTTTCGAAGAATGTTGTATTTTAACGTTACCAACTGAAAAGCTCCTAAACACCTGGACAAAAGCCCAAAGGTGGGTTTTACCTTGCACCGCTTAACGGTGATCGAACTCTAAGCTTCCGGCTACGCTTTTGGTCGTTAACAATATATTGTTTTCACGGTTTGTAATAATTTAGCCGTTGAATATTCGTGATGTAAAAGCAGCCATTGATGAAAAGTGTGAAGAAAGCTTGCTCGAAGTCGATGCGAGTCAATTTATGACCATCGTATGCCACCATCAGTTTCCTAACGGTATTCCAAGTACATCAGCTGTACATCCTTCACTCACGTATGATGAGTTGGGATTTCAACTACAACTTGACAGCTGTTGCCGAACTGCCGACGGGTGTGACAGTGGCTCTGTATCGCGAGATGATAATGGAGCTGATAGCCCCACACCAGGAATAATGATTAATGATGTTGCTTCGGTGGCGAATGTCTTTACTGTGTTGGAAGCGTCGGTTATTGCTGAATTGGAACGGTCGCATACATTTGATACGATGTTTTCTGGCTCAGCAAAACTTAGGTATATTTACGGGATGGCATATTTCAACTAGTACATACTCGTACCAGAATCTTTAAAGATGCATTAGCCGCTATGCAAATTTTGAAGGGTGGCATTATATGTTACCAAAAAGTAACGGATAGAAATTTTAAAGGAGCGATGTTTTGACCACTAGAACAGAGTTTGTGTTTTCGGTAAAACCTCACCTTTGATTCGTTATTGAGAAGATTTATAATAAATTAGTTGCCATCAGTGTAGATATTAAAAAATTACAAATTTTACCAGTATAAACAGTATTTGAAAATTCTTGTCACATGAGCAACCGCCTAGAAGTTTTAGAATGTGGCAATTATTTTTTACGTCCAAAAGTTTTTGCTTTTAGCGCATGTTCTACCAGACGTAGTAGCAATTTGAATATTAGCACAGTTGCCGATGGTGTGTCAAATGTTGCCGACATGGTATGCAAAGATGATGCGATTCACGAACAAATCAAACGTCATTTTTCGGCAATTATTGAACGGCGTTTTCAAAAAGTGCCACATATGCCCGGATGCTACTTTTTGATTAGTCACATTGTTTCACGGATGAATATTGACTGTGAACAGGTTAGAAAAATGACTAGAGTCTTGTACTTTCTAGGATTTTTATTTTTAGCTTGCGCCATATCCTGTGTCAAAAATAGTATTACCGCACCAAAAATATTTCTATTGCACCAACCGTTTTGTTGCCGCTTTAGCAGTATGATTTTGTAATCATTTAACACTTAACGCTACGTAGTTGATTTATAGGACGATCCAAGTGATAGCGTTCAGTCAATTGATGGGTCGGACGGTGAGTCGGAATTAGACATTGGAAAGGAGAACACGACGGTGCGTTTTGAAGAATCTGAAAGTAAGATTTCTATGATTGTATTGAGTTTGAGATATTTTTTAATACAAAACGGATTTTGGTGATTAAAAAATATTGCATGTAAAGTTAAGCAGAACGGTGGAATTTTTGTAGTTTCTGCGTCATTCTGAATGATGTCTTAGGGAATATATATTTTTCACTTAGACTCGTACGCCTACGATACCGCTCAATGAAGTTGGCGTTGCACGACAAGGTATAACAGCGAAATGGTATTTGCATTGATAACGTTACGTAGTTTGAGGCTTCTTTATTAACAACTAGCCAAACAATATGTTATGGCTTTAGATTGTCCACCTGATATTCCGCATCGTCGCGACATACGCTCAGGACAATGTGCTACAGCTGCAGCGAGTAATATGCGGCACAGACATACCGCGGGCAATGTGCTACCGTCAATCGCGCTTACTCAATCCGCTACGTCCGCAGTGAAATTGGCACGAAGATATCATGGTGGGCAGCATGGAATATATGGCCAACCAGCCCCGACCGTTCATCACGCTGGTATCCAACGTCCTGGACGCCCTTTGTTTGGCAAAGACGCAGTAACGTTAGTGGAAGGCAGCGCAGATGCGTCAAGCGATTCCAGTTATAGCGAGGCCGACGACGGTTCCATTCAGATTGACTGTTGTCTGGATTCAGAAGACGAAAATGCCGAGCTGATGATGAATTTTGTCGATGGAGACCTTGATGTCAATACGTTGGCCAATCAGGCGGAAGTTGACACTGAAGGTAAGTTATGTTTCTATTGCGCCATGAATCAGTTTAAACTACAGCTTCGCTTAGCATTCACTTCTGTGCCCGTTTTCTCCACTGTGCAAAGCACTTATCACTAGTTAGCGATTAGCTTCTCAAACTGGTGAACTATGGCAATTGCAGATTTCAAAATTGACACAGAAGTTGCGCAAATCAAATGCGAAAAATGTGCGGAATTTCCAGCCTCACTATTTACACAAGATCTATCGTATCGCCAACTGTTGATGAATGCACATATCTTTGAGAACACTGGTTCTAGAATCAAATAATATGCAATTGGGAAACGTTTTTCTCGATTGTACACGATATAAAAGATATATTCGTAAGCAAAGATGCACTCAAATTTTTGGTTGATAACAATAAATTAATGTAAGTGATGCCGTTACTTATGGATATAATCATTAATTTACAATGACGAGTCATTTCTCTCGATTGTACATTAATGGCTATGTTCATATGTAACAACATTGCTCAAATTTTTTCGTTGCTATATCAGTGAATTTGAGTGATGCCATCACTTGTAAATTTGTTATTAATGTACTATCCCGAAAGATTTTTCATAAATAATAATGGATGTTTTCACGAGTGAAGGCGTCGTTCAAATTTTATAGTATATACCATTAGTAAATAAGAAATTTTTGATATATTTGATATGGTTTAACCTACGAACCGACTAAGATACAATTTCATTATTGTAGCTAATGTTTGATGATAAAACGAATGGCGTCTATCGAGATAGTAATTTTTTGCAGTATTATTTGGTTTCAAGATGAGCTATTGTGATATTTTGTTTTCTGAAGAAGGCTTTAATGCAAATGTCACGTATTTTTTTCGTAAAATTAATCACATTCGTATTCAGCTGCACTTGAATTAATGCGTATGACAATAATTTATGATGGTTCTTTTTGATTTAGAGTATGTTCCTGATATTTGTTGCGATGGCGAAGTACGGCCTTTGTTTCTACAAATGACATGCTCGATACATATTGGATTTGAACTTTATAGTTGTGCGATTGATAATTTGCCGACATGTCTGTGTAAGTTTTGGGTATTTTCTATAAGTTTGTAAGTATAAAATCACTTTTTTGTTCCATTTCTCATTCGGGTTTATGGTTTTATATTTTAAGACATTTTGAAAATTTTAGAAATGAATGCTGCGTTAGTTGCTTTCGTGATCGAACAGCAGCGTTGCAGTATACTGTACTTAACTTGAAAAATTCTCTAATTTGACGTAATGGTTGAAGGATTTAGATTTTTTGTTGTTATGTATTTTAAATCTGTCATTATTTTTTGGAACTGAAACATTAGTTTTGATCGCTTTTAGTGGATCTGACTCGCCTAATGAAAAAAAGAGACTTGTATGCTAATACAGAAGATGTAAAGGTTAGTGATATATTCACTGAATTTTCTTGCATACTATGATTGGTTCGTTTATGCATTGTAAAAAATTTTGTAAGCGTTGAAGATTTTAATCTCTTTTCCGCGAAAAAGAAAAATTAGTTTCGTGTCGGTAGACAACGCATGAAGGTAATAGGTTACGTCTCTCTGTTTTTGTGTAATCCTTGTTTTTGCTGGTACAACCACAACTGTACCACTGTTTGCAGCAAAACTGGTTGCTTCACTTTTGAATAATTATGAGTTAATATTCACCGATTGAGTTTGTGTTTAACAATTTTTTAAACAGACGGCATGCTTTCTCAGCGGTTTTTTCAGTTTGTTGTTACGGTTACATTTACAGTACTGCAAAAGTTTTTTTCTGTTTGTTTGTTTGTTTGTTGTTTGTTTGTCTGTTTGCTTGTTTTTGTTTGTTTGCTTGCTTGTGTTTGTTTGTTTGTTTGTTTGTTTGTTTGTAGTTTATGTTTCGTTTCAGGTTACACTAGATATTCTTGTACTCAGTCCTGGTGATACGAATACATCAGCGTTTAGCGAATTATTTACCGACTGCAATACAAGTGGTGATGAATATGACGGTGGCAATATTGTTAATGGACACTCAAAGGAATCTGCTGCGCGGCACGTTTTTCCGAGCAATGATCGCGAACTGCGTAGTGACTCTGTGACTGCACGACTGAAATTTGTATCGACAAATGGTAGCCTTGAGGAGCTTATGGACGAGTAGGTCATTTTTTATGGATGGATATTTTGGTAATATTTGAGTGCAATATTATTAACCTTTGAAGATAGTTGTAATTTGCAAACCTGTATACTGGTTGTGTAGTGTAGGTAGTGATCATTGACTTATGACATTTGGCATATAATATTAACTTCTCTACAACGCAATCCTGATTATAGTTTTAATTGTACCGTTAAAATTATATTTTCAACTTTTCAAGTGACAGCATACAAATATGTATTAGCAAACCTGATTAGCATCACGTTCGGAATTTACTCCCGATTGCGCTTAATTCTGCTGGTAAATTGTAGCTATTAGTGAAATTTTGGTCAAAAACGCTTTCGAAGTTGGTGTAGTGTGTGCGTGTAGATGAATTTTCATTTAGAGGGCAATTAAGGCTTTGTTTAGAATTGAAGCCGAAGAGTCAATGTGTGATGATCTTGCTGCGGCATCTCGGTATCTCAAACCGCAACACGTCAAAGTATTACAGTCAATGGTATCTGAGGTATGCGAAAATTTTTGGGTTTATAAATCTTATTTTACTTACATTGTCTTTAAGGATAGGACCTGCATATTCAGATTTCACTGTCCACCATTATAGGGTACGCTTATAAGGTAGCGATGTTAAATGTCACCTATGGTAAATGAAGTCAGAGATTTCAATGACATGATATACAGTACTGTGTTCTTTTTTAATGTGACTTTTTTTATTTTTTCTTCTACTTGATTCGGATTCATATTTTTTGTAATTACCGCATACATTTAACGACGGTTTTGGTTTAACACACAATTTTATTTCATACACGTTACGGAAAATTAACCCAAATTATGCTGTAGGTGGGGATTGTATACCCAAAGCTTTGTAGTACCTATTGTCAGTTGGTGATAGGTCATCTAGCTTTCTAACTACTGAATACACAGGTTTGTAATTTAACATTTTTTGGATTTGGGTTCTACTAAAATTCTACTGTTACTACTGTGCCAATTTTGAAATATGCAATTGCAGGAGTCCGTCGTCACTTTGACAACCTATTGCAGAATGGTGATAGAAACTTACGCATTTTGAGAATATGGCCCAAGAAAAATACTACGAAAGTTTTATAACAAACATCATTTTTCGTTCAATGGCAAAGGTTGTTTGAAACATTGAAACATTTTTTGTGTTTAACAAGAAGTTTCTATTTATATTATCGTATTAATATTGGTACAGATTGAGCTTCTGTTATCTGACGAAGTAATTTTTTCACGACGTCACACCTCTATTATCGATTGTGATATTCTTCGCTCGGTTTGTCAGCATGTACGCAGTTGTGCCGGAGGCACACGACCAACGTCATCGACTCATCGAAATATTCCGTTGGTTTTCGTCATGAACGAGTCTGAATCGGTAAAGAAACTTGAATCGGTAGGTTTGATTTGAGCTCACCTGTTTTCTCGATTGACCGCTTAGAGTCATCACTTTTGTTTCCTCCAGAAAAAATAATTGATACTCCTGTGCTGTTATCTATTAGCCGTTGCTCGTAACATTCGCTTTGGACGGTATAAAATGTTTTATGTTGCTATCATTGTTGTGTAACTTTTGTTTTATGTTTTAAAACTGCAAACGTAGATTAGCAGGCAAATGCCTTACATCTTTTTGCTGTTATAAATAAATAACCATTTGGTACGTTTTTCAGGAACTCGAATCTCTTTGCTTTCAAGATTTGACGTTTGTTCGCGTTGGTAATTATTTTTATGCACGTAACAATCCATCATCGTGTTCTCTGTTGCTTTCACGAAACGCAGGACCAGTGGAAATGGCGAGGTATAATTCAAAGTTAGCTTACGCGGTACAAGTGTCCAAATTGTCTACATGCGAGGAAGCACATCTGGAACCAGATGAGTCTACAGTGCCTGCAAATCAGAAGGTATGTCGGCTTGTTCACTTTTTCCGCATTTACGATTAAAGCCTAGGCTTAGGCGACGTCTTAGGGCGGTTCTATACTTGTCGTGTGACGATGTTCGTTGCCGTTTGTACAAAGTTCATCATAGTTGCTGAATAGTATATAGATTTGAAAAAGTATACCGCCACCCAAAGGCTTAGGCATAAGCCAGTTTTTTTCTAAACTTAAATCTAAGCATATACTTAAATGTGTGTTGCAAAATATAAGAGAATGGGAATGTGTGAAGATATCTAGTCCTAATGTTGTTCCTGCTCACATAATTTATTTCTTTACTTCTTGGTTTTTACACACTTAGTTTTATTATTTCCTTGGTGGTTTTGTTAGCACAGGGTTAGGGCCAATAAACTGCATTATTTCTCAATGAAAATTGTTACATTTTTTATTTTTACTTGGTTTAAAGGTTGTGGGTTTATGTGAAGTTCAAACGAATTATCTGGATTCACAAATAAGGTTTGCATCCGGTTTGAATATTTTGCAGCGAAGACCTTGTTTGTTCATTTCAGGAACTCTTACATGCAATGAAACGCGACGCGGTGGATCGCATGTTCCGACATTCGCCTGTAGCATCCACAGCCGCTCAGCAAACAACAACTCAGGCGAGCCAGTCGCTGCTTATCGGACAGTCAACCAGTTTGCCTGATTTGTCGACATTGATTCCCGACCGTCAAACCGCAGCAACTCACAGCACTGTTGCGAGATTATTTGCGCCGCTGGCTGCTACCAGTCGTCTTGCTAGGCTGGGAGAACCCAATGTAGATTTCAAAGACGCTACTACTTCAGCGTCTCCTACACGTATACGGTCCTTTTCATTTTCGAACGCCTTTGAATATGAAAGTTGCGCAAATGGTGTTGTGGTAGGCGGTGATGGGGAGCCAATATCGACACTTGCTGCAAAATCTGATCTGTCTGATTTGAGGATGCTCGCCGCTGCGGCAACTGCGGCAGCTGATACCAGTGTTGGACAGTCGCCTGTTGATAATGATGATGTTATTCTCACCGCGGTCGATGAGTCATTCAGACAAGCAGGAAGCAGTAATTGTCCAAGTAGTATTTTGCCGACGTCCACGGCTTCTGGATTGAACGCTACTATGGTTAAACGGGCTGCTGCGGGTGTCGCAAAGCAACGCCGGTTTTCAAAAAGGTTAGTTTATTAGCTATTTTTCTATATGTTTCAGTTTTTTTCATTTTGAAAGCCTAGCCGGTTTTCAAAAAGTTAGTTTATTTTACCTATTTCTATGATGTTTAGGCCAATCTGGAGGTGGCTTCTTTTGATCTGCGCCCGAGCTTAACCCGTCTGGATTTGAAGAGTGGGAAGCTGTTTAGAAAGCCCCGAGATTAAAATATGGGACTAAAAATTTGGTATTAGGAAATTTTGTGTTAACAGATTTTTGCTTTAATTTGTTATATCGGGCGTTAGCCCACATTTCTTGATTTTCTATTTTCATATATATTTTAGCCTATTATTTTGAAAGCCTATTTTTGCACTTCATACAGAAGAAATTTTACAAAAATTCTGTTCGGTAGATGTATACATAGGTAATTATTTTCAAGAAATTGGAGTGGAGCGTCGGTGGGCTCGCTAGATCCAGAAATTAGGGCTGGTTTTCCGTATTGTGCAGCAGCTGTAGATGCCAGTGAAACGACGAGTTTAAGTTTCGCTGGCGAGAGCGCGTTGGACGGAACAGTGGAAGCAGGTTAGTGTAAAACTTAGGTTGTAACAGTTTTGATAATATTTTCAACATTTGAAACGAAACTAGTGTACGAAACAATTTAATACTCGTGTTACGGAAACCATTGATTTGGTGATGGTAGATTGTTTACGATGAGATATGAATAATGGAATGTTTATTTTACCGTTATTTCGATGTTAGGAGTGGGTTTTGTGAAAACTGAAAATACAATATATTTGATCACGACACGAGGCAGGACTGACAGAGTGTGTAAAAAATTAATTCCCTATTATAGGTTACGCTGCTGAAAGTGATGACATAGATTTTGATCCGGATAAATTCGACGATAATATTCAAAATATGGTTGACATACCAGCAACGCAAAATCGAAGTCTTGTTCCTGAGTTTTGGCTCATCATTGAAATTGATACATCTGCAGATAACAAAGATGGTTAGTTTTGATTAATTTGTAGTTTTTAATAAAAAACTGGAGTTGTCTGCGGAAAAACAATTTTTCAAATTTACGAAAAGCGATACTGGGTCGGCGCATTTTCAAAATGTTTCGTAGTTCATATCAATATGAACTAGTTTTGTCAAACACCTTCAACCCCATTCTGTTTTACCCGTATATATGGAGTATTGTGCAAAACAGACAAGAAATAATAATCATAGATAGTGCTCAGTTACGTTTTTAAATGCATAATAAAATATTTTAAGCCGTAAGCCGATGCTACATCTAAACCGGAGCGAATTAATGAAATTTACTGCACATACCTATATTTACTTTTAGGCCAACCTATTATACGACTGAGTTATCAAAGAAGGCGGGAGCATAACTTGGCCCGCCGTTGTTTGTTTGACGCTTTGACTGTAGAATTGAACAAAATTGTTCGTAAAATAAATCAAGTAAGAGCATTTAGAAGGCCATGATGTGTGCCTGTTATTTGTTTTAGGTTTTTATGTTCCTTATTTCAAACTAAATTGCTATGTTCCTTTTTTAATCGCTGAATTTAAAAATTTAATTTGTCTACTACTTTTGGAAATGGTGCGTAAGCGCAAATTTGCCCGCCTTAGCTGAATAGTTACGATTGGACATGATTTTTTCACTTTGTTGTAATTCTTTATATGTCTAATTTTCCTGCCACTATTATGTAGTTTTATTCAAAAGTTTTTGTCAATTGGGTGTATTTTAAAGTTTTTGTGGTAAACTTTGTTTTTGTTCATTGTTAAGCTGTAGCATAATTATTTTAGTTTATGCTACTACAAAGCCTTATGGATACGCGGCGAGCAAACAGTCTACTTATTGCCCCTACTTTGGATGAAAGTCGCTATGACGGTATGGTTTAAGCCACGAGTAGCTAGCATTCTGTAGTCGACACCGTGTTAATTGAGCGAAGCAAAACTCCGAGCGAAGCTCGGAGTTTCGCGAAGCGTTTTATGTTTTGTACTTGGGGGTCGAAAGGTGGATGTCCGTCCGTCCGTCTGTCCGTCCGAAAAGAATCTCAGGAACGGCTGAACCGATTTTAATAAACTTTTTTTTGTTTGAAAGCCAATCATATTGGGGTGTTAAACTCGCATTGGGGTTTTAAAATTTTGAGCTGTTTATTAGCTACAGGCTAATTTGCATAATTAATTAAGCCTAAATTAGGACTTTCCACAATATTTCACTAATTATTACAGTTAGAAGCAATCTAATTTTAGCATTAAAGGGTTTTTGGGTGCGAGAAATCTGCGTAGACTGTTTACAAACCTCCAAAACCGATAATTGAGCAGTTAGCTAATAGATAATTTGCATATTAGCTTAATTGACAAAACAAAATTAGGGCTTTTTAAATTATTCCAAAAATTATTAGAGTGACTGAAGGGTTTTTGGGTGCGAGGAATCTAAGGAAATTGCTTACAAACCTCCAAAACCGATAAATGAATAGTTAGCTAACAACTAATTTGCATATTACCTTAATTGCTTACGTGCGTTCGAGCTTCGCTCAATAAATGTAGTCCCACTACGACTGGTTTATTTAGTGGCAGGCATCATTAACTTGAAATTTTGAAAGTTGGACCGTAAGTTATGGTGACTATTTTTCACGAGTTACGTGTTGTCCACTGAATTGTCTGTGTAGTGTAGCGTCTAAAAAACGTTGTGAGTGCCTAGTTTTTTTACAAATACGTTCGGTGAGTTTACTTTTCCCACTATCAAGTTGCATGTTTAAAAGGATAGTAAGATTACCGATCTGCCATACTATTTTACGTATGTGAAGGTGCAAGTTTCTATTTTTAAGCACGTTTTTGTTGTACTTTCTAAGCTGTTCGTGCCGAAAAGAAGTAATTTAATTTGTCATGCTTTCGTTGTGTTGCAACTACTACAGATGAAGAAGACGAAACAGAACAAGAACATCATTGGACGATGCTGTCAAAGTTTAAACCGGAAAGTTTTGCGTGCCCATGCGTATGGTTTACGTTGTTTAAAATTCATCCACGGCTAAGGACTGGTGGCAAAAACAGTATGTCGAAAGGTAAAATTTGTATATTAACATACAATATGTATTGTTTAATTTAATATTAAAATTATCTCTCACGCTAAGCAAAGTAACGTATAAGTTGTTTTACAAACGTTTGCATGTCTGGTTATTAGCACTTATTTTTACTGTCATTGATATTTTACCGGCAGCTGAATATTTTCAAGTTGTCTGCTGTTTAATATTATATTGTAAAATTTTGCACTTCAACAAAGCTTTGTGATAAAGTGCGCCATCGTCCTAATTTGTATTGTGGTTTGTTTTAGCTGTGAAAGCAATGAAAGCATTTCTAACCAAAATGGCAGTTCTCAATTGCGACAATGTCTATGTTTACCGTGCTGAGAACAAAGTGTTTTATTGCAAGTATAGTCACTTTTTGTCACAAACTAATAATATAACCGAATGCAGTGGTGACATGGTCCGAAATGGTACCATCGATTATAAAATTTTGCCAGTTCAAGTCGCTCAGTTAAAAGTGACGACACCATTGTCATCCCTACAAACACGTCCCCACCGGTAGAATATCCCGCGTAGTTTAGCGTACACGAATAAGAATAGGATACGATTTTTTACTGTAGCATTTTTAGGAACTTGTTTGTTAATTTTTCAACTATGGGTAAAACATTAATTTTTCGATTTTTTGCATTTCTGGCAGTTCTGTATGAGTGTTGAATAATATTAATTTTTGGTCACTTAGGATTAGACTGGTAGCTCGGGCTCATCGTTTTAAAAGTCTAAGGTCGTCAAAATATTCATTCAAATTCTCAATTTTTATCCGTCGCCTGTTTCTGGTAACTTCCGCAGCGTAATGAACTGGTCAGCTCAACAACTTCGAAACGAGTTTGCGTGTGCAGCCAAATCTTATTTTTACTTTTAAATGTAACGTTAGGTTGTATGACAATTCAACTGACATATCAAAGATCGTTCGCAAGTCAGTAGAAGAAACAAAGGACTTTTTATCGAAAGAAGAATTTCGCGAGCTTAATGAAGAGGTAATTTTATTACTTTTTGTTTTTTATTATTTGAAATCCAAGTCTTTTTTAAATTCAGACGATCACTTGTGTTCTGACGCATAGGAAGAACTGGCTGTTGACGGAAATTTTTCTGGGAAAGAGATCTCTAAATAGCATGCATTTCAATTGGTACCGCTTACTTTTTCTAGCTAAAGATTCCATTGTTTACTGGCGTTTCGTGAAGGCCATGGTGACTCCTCAGACCGCTCATGACAGAACGGTGCCTACTAAGGTTTGACTTGTAAATTTAAAGTTATTGCAGATTGACGAATGTTTGCCTTATGGTGATGAAGCTAAAGCATATTACAATACAACGATGCTGACATGCCATGGAATATCGACAATAGGTATTCATTTGTGGTCCTGCTGATGTATTATTGTTTTAGTTGAATAATGTAAATTTTACCGTAACACAAGCTGAAATTGATAGTGTTTTGAACGTTGTCTACTATTGATAGTCAGTTGTACTGTTCAGCGGGAACGGTATATGTTGTCTAACCTTTTGGTCAAAGTGTTTGTTGTAAAAAGTATTAATTTGTTCCAAACCATGAACCCTTTTCGTTACTGCAATGCGTACCTATGTATGCAGCAAGAATATGTTGATTTTATGCAGATATGTAAAAGTAATTGAGTTACGTCTAAAGTTTAAGCACTGTTGTACTTAGTCGCCTGACTGAAATCTGCTGGATCGTACAGTAAGTATTTTCCATTGTTCACAGATCCTGAATTCCGAAAATCATTGCGAAGAACACTGGACGGTGAACTAGACAAAGCTGTTCTGGACACACTGTGTATTAGTTTATCACGTAATCCGTATACGAAACTCACTGCCGATGATGCTGAGGTAACTTTTAAAAAGTGGAATGCAAATAAATTGGTATCTAGTGACGTTTAGCGAAATACAAAAATCGACGGCATCAAGCGTCGTCAAAACTTAAGCACTACAAATCCTGTTGTTTATTCCAGATTTATGTCACAACTGTTGGTTAACCGAACCTATAGCTTTAAACATTAATGGCCATAATGTTAGGTTGCCAATTATTTTTGCACAAAATCTAGATATTTGTTGTGATTTGCAAATTATTTGACTAAACATTGTCTATAAACCTTTCAGTTTATTCAACCGCCAGGACAGCCGCCGTCGAATGTATTGAACTATAATATACCGTCAGGAGTGATGGATTACTTGTATGCGTTGAGTCACTATTTACGTCAACATATGCTTCAGTTCGCGCATTTGCCTTGTTACGCTGCAGACAATGTATTGTTTCGAGTAATAATTACTTTACCAGTCGTAGTGGGACTACATGTATTGATATTAGCTAACTATTCATTTATAGGTTTTAGAGGTTTGTAAGCAATTTATTCAGATTCCTCGCACCCAAAAACCATTTAGTCACCCTAATCATTATTTAAATAATTTAAAAAGTCCTAATTTTGTCTTGTCAATTAAGCTAATATCCAAATTAGTTATTAGCTAACAACTGTTCTGTTATCGGTTTTGGAGGTTTGTAAATTTATTCAGATTCCTCGCACCCAAAACCCTTCAGTAACTCTAATGATTAGTGAAATAATTTAAAAAGTCATAATTTAAGCATATCAAGTAAGCCAAAGTATGCAAATTAGCTATTAGCTAACTGTTCAATTAACGGTTTTGAAAGTTTGTAGACAATTTATTCAGATTCCTCGCACCCAAAAAACCCTTTATTACTGAAATCAGATTGCTTGTAACCCTAATATTTAGTGAAATAATATAAAAAGTCCTAAATTACGCTTAATTAATTATGCCAATCAGACTGTAGCTAAAAACGGCTTAAATTTTTAAAACCCCAATGCGAGGTTAACAGTGTAGGATAATTGGTTTTCGAACGAAAACAGTTTATCAAAATCCGTACAGCGGATTCTGAGATTTTTTTCCGACGAACAGAGGGACGTGCGGACATCCACCTTTCTACTCCTGACACAAAACATAAAACGCTTCGCGAAGCTCCTCGCTACGCTCAACAAAAGCGGTTTCAGTAAATGTGTAATATTGTTGAGATTTCATAAATCAATACCAATTAAAATTATGGTTTTAACTGCGATATAAGTATTTGACTCGGAAACGAGAAATATCTTTCCAGGTGTGTATCTAATGTGGTTCTCATAATCAGAAAAATCATCCAAGAAGCACAGAGAACAAAAATGAGTCAATGTTACTATGGTGAATAAATGCTTCTTAATATATGATATCTCAAATGTCATGTATCTGAAAACGGAAGTGGTTATTTATTATTTTTCAGGTATGCAACGAAGAGGCAAATGTATCAAACGCTAGTGCAAACACAGCATATTCGCCGGTTTCCGCCTCAGGTATTGCAGGAAATGTTATGAAAGACAAATGCGAGTCTGCTGTTTTTCTATATTCAGATTCTGCGCAAACTAGAAGCATTAAACATGGGCAGACACCAGGAAAAGAAGGTGAGTGCTCTTAGGTGTTTTTCTTTGTACTAAATTCTGTGCTGCTAGTAATAAAATCGACTTGAAACGACCACTTTAATGGGAAAAAACGTAAACACAACATTGCCGAACATTGCTGAATTCGGTATTTGCTTTACAAACAGCTATGTAGATAACGTTGATATGGGTTGTTTTTCACATTACAAGAGGCTGTAAAACAAACACTCATAGATAAGTGAACCGGATCCGGATATTAAATTTTTACCGGAACCGGACACACGTATTTAACGGATATAGCATCTAAATTTGCGCCCTGGTTGATGTATTTGAGCCGTCCTAATATTATGTTTACTGAATTAGAATTAAACGCTGCTTGAAGTTTTTATTTTTACTGCAGCGTATTGTTAGCTTGATTTTCTACTGCAGCGTATCAAAACTTGAACTTCTTGACAAACTTCTTGACTTACCCAAAAATGCAATCGCAGCAGAATGTTAGACACTCAATAGTGAAAAGCAATTTTTAAATTCGGGAGTATTACCTCAACTATCCGGCATCCGGTAGGTTTATCCCGGACGCGGATATCGGATTTTGCCGGATATTAAATTCGGGTGCACCCTGATTATAACAGTCTAACATTACCACCAACGTCTCGATGAAGTTATTTGTATAACGCCAACGCTTAATTTCAAATTTTCGCTAAAAATATGTCAAACCAAACAGGGAAAGACATTATCTGGGAAAAACCACATTTAACAAGTTTTAGAATGAATTTCTGGAACCCATACGCTAAAAAAATCTTTTTTATAAAGTTTTTTAACCACCCTAAATTGAATTCTAACTACAACCTTGGCCTGAACCGTGGGACCCTGCATATTTTGCTGGCATGCAACCGTCAAAAACATTTGTGTTTGAAGAAAACAGGGCCGCACAGCAGGACTGTAACTACTTAAAATCTCGGTAAACTTAGAATCTGATGCGTGATAACAATTATAGGGACAGCGACCATTAGTCGGGAACAATTTGTACTTAAACTGGTGGCAAGTGATGTTCGTTTTATGTTAAATTTTAAAAATGGATCACGTGCAAATTTAATCATTAATAAGTCCGTAATTTTAATGACATTTATTTATTCCACGAATCCGTCCGGAAACACAAATTAGAATGAATAAACACTGCTTAAAACATTACAAGCAGGTGAATAAATACATTGTGTAATTGAAGAATTTAGAAAGCAATATTAACTTTGCTTATGATAGGAACATTCTACATTAACTGTTTACAAACTGTGCTACGTTTTCCAGGAATTGCGTGTGTAACGTTTCAACTTGTAAACGCGTCAGGCTGTCCTTTATCGGTAGTGAAAACTTCTCGTGTCAACCCTTCAGCATCTGAATGCATCCTAGGAAACATGCAATACTCAGAAGTCTATGATTATAGTCAATGGACTGCGCTGAATACTGTTACTGAACGAAAATCAACGTCGATTCTTAGAAGGAGTGGTAAGTGATTATCTGATCATGTATAAGCTCAAGTCCACTGACCCATTTTTCGGCTCTTTCTTAGGCTTAAGCAAATGCATATGAAATATTTTCCCTAAACGTAAGCTTAAACCGTACCCTTTAGTGTAGAACGGGAAGTGTACACGAGAAGAATTGTTCCATATTGGACGTCAGTTCGTAACCAAATCCTGCATACGCGTTTGCAAGAGCCCATTTGTTAATAATCGTCGTTTGCTGTATATAGTACATAGGCTTTGGACAATGTTTTAGACACCATGTTGTGGAATTTTGTGGCATAACGTAGACCGGGTGATGTAAATGTACCGTTCAAAATGTGAGCAGTTGCGTTTATCGTTTTCGGGTACGATCATTTTCGTTTTTTCAGGATTTCTAGTGAGGTCTTGAAAACATTGTCTGAAACAATCCTGTTTCAGTCTATCCTTGCATGTTTCATTTAGAAAATTCTTTGTAATATCGGGTTTCATTTTAGGAAACACATTTGGCGTGGTCCGTTTCAACATATGGGAGCGTGGAAAAATTGATCCGAAACGACTTTTGGAGTGTTTGGAGTCTGCTTTACGCTATGCGTTTTGCGACGTGTTCACTGAATTTGTGTACCTCGCGGCTCCGATTCTAAGTTTGCCTCCTGAAATCGTATCAAGCTCGACCTCCGGCGTGACTGGGACACACGTTCATGCGGCAAATTTACAGATTCCAGTGTCGTCTGAGCCAGGATCACCATCTGCCAAAGGTATTAATGTTAATTTAACTATGTTTTCTAGGATTTCACTGAATTTCTGTTGCGGCCGGAAGTCTTACAAAAATTAGATTCGTGTTCTTGTTCCTGTTCAGACGTTGAAACATGGAGTATACGGAATTTTTACGGTTTTGTCAGGGTGTCAAACGGAACTGCTAAAGCTCAATTTCAGCGGTTTAGCTTAACGGTGTAAGTCAGCTTAAAACAAGACACGCAATCTTTAACCGGAATTTGCTTGTTCTATAAATCTGTGGTATTTCGCGACATATTTGGTGAAGGGTTTACATTAAAAATTTACAGTAGTGATTTGGTGGTGTCAGAAGGATTGGTAGGCATTTAGCGTTGTGCAAAGAACTCATATGCGATTTCAAAGCGTGATGGTTTATGTTTCAGTTGATTTAGCAAAGCTAAAACTTTATTCATATTCATAATTAATGTTAGAACGCTGTAAATATGTATGTAAGTTGGACATAGTTACATCGGTCGTTTGCATTCACATTGCACCATGTATAAGTAAAAAACAAAATATGTTTACGAATTAGTGCTTTGTCAAACAAAGCGTTGCAAATATTGCAACCATTTTGATTGTCCAACGTCTTTGTTGTACTTTGTTTTTGTGTTATGTTAAATTTCGTTTGAAACTTGTCATATATTATGAATGGCGATATGGTGCTACTGCATGCATGTGTATTAGGCATGTGAACGTTGCAGTTGAGTATTTAGTTTGAGTTATTATTTTTGTCAACCCGTAGTATAATGTGGTGCAAATGTGGTGGTATCATTGATCTATTTCTTAGCTTTTGAGCCTAAAAAATTAAGTGCATATCTGTCATCCAAAGAGTTTTAAATCAGCGAGCTGTTGCACGTCGTCTAGTAGGGATCCTATCTGTGGTTGTGTTGGCTCTTGTTAAATTCGTTCGTTTGTCTATTGTCAATTGCAGTAACTTTCCTGTGCAATGCTAAAACTGTCGGAAGATCTGCTGGTTTGCTCGGGCCATTTTTAGGGTTGCCGTATACTTTTTGACCCGGCAACGATGTCGCCTCACAAGCAGAGCACAACCGTAAAATTTTAAAAAAAAACTACCGATACCGTAAAACCAAAGATACTACTTGTTACCGAAAAATTCGTTTTTAACGCTATTTTATTGCTTTTAATTGTGTAAACACACCATTTAGAATGCCAAAATCTTGAAACAAATGTAGTAGCTAAAAACGTATGACAAATTATGGAGTATGGCACAAAATTGAATATTTTGCCAATACCGCTCAGACAAATTTAGAAAAATAAGTAAGAATCACATGTCAATTTTTCATAAATTTTTGAATGAGTAATGCTTTCCATACCGGAAAATTCCGGCGAAAATTGCCAGATTTATTACCGGAATCCGATAATGAAAAATACCAGATTTTACCTCTGCTGACAAGTATTGTGCAACCATTCTGCTGAGTTGCACCATCTCAGAGTACAATAATTTGTTAGACTGGATAGTGTTTTAATTTTTCATAAATTTCAGAACTCTTATTTGTAATGAGGAAAAACTTCAAAAATCAGTTTTGTGTATATACATTTTGTATTTTCTAGAACAAATTGCGAAATGGAGGAAATTTAGTGTCGGTATTGCTAGCATACTGGGCAAAGGTAACGAATTTTGCAGCGTGTGCACAGATTTCACAGTTTAGCCGTTAGCAGCGCCTATTACATATTTAAACTGCTATTTTTTTGCTTTGCTTTTAATTATTTGTTGAGTGCTAATTGTGGTAAAAAAGTTTAGGACGTTTTTCATAGAATTGCAGTGTTGTATATTAGTCGTAGTTAGATACGAATTATAATCTTTGGCGTTCATGCTTGTCCGAATAGGTTCCAACCTAAACAAGTTGACAGTCTGTAACTCGTGGTCACTTTAGGCTAAAAGCACTGCTTTCCAGTTGTCGCGTTGAATACGGAAAAGTTGTGAAAACCGATGTATTAAGAAATTCCCGCTGATATCATATTGAAACTCCTTTCTTAAAAATTAACCAGTTTTCATTTTTTTATTTTAATTTAATTTTTGTTGATTTTTTGTTTTGATTAATTTTAAATTGTCTATATAATTTTGAATAATTACTTGATACATATTTCAGGAGGTTTTTGTATTAACGTACAATTTTGATACACGAAACGTAGATAATTTCAAATTTCTGTCAACCTTAGAATGGTTGTATATGTGCTATATTTAGAATATTTGCATACTTTTTAAGTACCTCGTGAAATAAATTGTAATCCACATTTCGACGGTGGTTAGTGCTATGGCGTTTCTGTGCTAAATGGTATTAAAGTATTTGATCGCGTGTACACATCCCAACAGGCTTATGTTCAGAAAGGCCTACCTGAACCCAAGCCTTGGCATAATCCTTTACTTTAAATGTAGGCGTTGTGCAAGAGCCAGTTTCTACATTGTTATAATTAGTTTTTCTTTACACAACATTTTGTTTTGCTCAACTGCTTTGCTTCCAAGGCCGATAATTTATCTTTTTTGTTTTTATTCTGGCTTAACATGTGGAGCAAGATACTTTGGCAAAATTTAATATTTCCTAATTTCGTGTTGACAGTCACACAATTTTTGGCTTTGATTGTAGTGTACATATTTACTTTAAGTATAATACAGAATCGTAGTTCCAGTTGTACTTTTGACTTAATTTGGAAATGCACGAATTAGTGAGATTTTGAGTCTCTGCTAGTGCTATTGGTAAATTTACATTACGAACTTGATACGTACTATGTATAAATCACAGCGTCTCACAGTTGATTATAACAAACTATAACTGGCACACATGATTTGAGTAACAAAATTGCAGGCCTTGGGAATTGAGTACTAATCGTTTGTAACATCTTACTGTGATATTTAAGGATGTCTAACGGACTGGTTTGTGTCGTCTAATCCCCTTGGGGCATCTTTTTGATATCTATCTGTGTAACATTGATACGCAGTATGTTGTATGATCTGTTGATGATAAGTTGACGCTGACTTAACTCGCTGCATTGTGATTTGGTGAGCACACAAACAGCAATTTTACCACGTTTAACATGGCTTATTAAGTGTTAACTGATTGTTTAGATTCCACTGGAGAATCAGAACAACCAAAACCGGCAGTTGATCCTGCGGTGCGTCATCGTCATGTATCAGCATTCCAACCTCCAAAAGATCAAAATGTTTTCAGTTTTGATACGGTACGTATTGTTTTACGGTTCAAGTAGACGCTCGCAGTTTCGCGAAGTGTGTATATTTTGTTCTCGGTGGTCGAAAGGTCGATGTCCGTCCATCTACAACGTTGATATGGGTTGTTTTTCACATTACAAGAGGCTGTAAAACAAACACTCATAGATAACTGAACCGGATCCGGATATTAAATTTTTACCGGAACCGGACACACGTATTTAACGGATATAGCATCTAAATTTGCGCCCTGGTTGATGTATTTGAGCCGTCCTAATATTATGTTTACTGAATTAGAATTAAACGCTGCTTGAAGTTTTTTTTATTTTTACTGCAGCGTATTGTAAGCTTGATTTTCTACTGCAGCGTATTCAGAACTTGAACTTCTTGACAAACTTCTTGACTTACCCAAAAATGCAATCGCAGCAGAATGTTAGACACTCAATAGTGAAAAGCAATTTTTAAATTCGGGAGTACTACCTCAACTATCCGCCATCCGGTAGGTTTATCCCGGACGCGGATATCGGATTTTGCCGGATATTAAATTCAGGGCTACACCTGATTATAACAGTCTAACATTACCACCAACGTCTCGATGAAGTTATTTGTATAACGCCAACGCTTAATTTCAAATTTTCGCTAAAAATATGTCAAACCAAACAGGGAAAGACATTATCTGGGAAAAACCACATTTAACAAGTTTTAGAATGAATTTCTGGAACCCATACGCTAAAAAATCTTTTTTATAAAGTTTTTTAACCACCCTAAATTGAATTCTAACTACAACCTTGGCCTGAACCGTGGGACCCTGCATATTTTGCTGGCATGCAACCGTCAAAAACATTTGTGTTTGAAGAAAACAGGGCCGCACAGCAGGACTGTAACTACTTAAAATCTCGGTAAACTTAGAATCTGATGCGTGATAACAATTATAGGGACAGCGACCATTAGTCGGGAACAATTTGTACTTAAACTGGTGGCAAGTGATGTTCGTTTTATGTTAAATTTTAAAAATGGATCACGTGCAAATTTAATCATTAATAAGTCCGTAATTTTAATGACATTTATTTATTCCACGAATCCGTCCGGAAACACAAATTAGAATTATAAACATGCTTAAAACATTACAAGCAGGTGAATAAATACATTGTGTAATTGAAGAATTTAGAAAGCAATATTAACTTTGCTTATGATAGGAACATTCTACATTAACTGTTTACAAACTGTGCTACGTTTTCCAGGAATTGTGTGTGTAACGTTTCAACTTGTAAACGCGTCAGGCTGTCCTTTATCGGTAGTGAAAACTTCTCGTGTCAACCCTTCAGCATCTGAATGCATCCTAGGAAACATGCAATACTCAGAAGTCTATGATTATAATCAATGGACTGCGCTGAATACTGTTACTGAACGAAAATCAACGTCGATTCTTAGAAGGAGTGGTAAGTGATTATCTGATCATGTATAAGCTCAAGTCCACTGACCCATTTTTCGGC
>JASANG010002667.1:0-23665 GCA_030248215.1 Enoplolaimus lenunculus
TCACCATTTTTTGCAGTGTATGTGTAAGGTTTCAAATACACAATGAAAACTTATTAGCCTTACCTGTAATATGATGAATTGAGTCAAATAATTTGACATTACAGCTGTCAGAATAAGCTGATATGCCGACGCGCTCACTCCAAAAACTAAACAATGCCATAATGGAAATCGGCAGCTTGTCGAGCCAAGCAAAGCATACACACCGAACGTTAATGCTGTGGTTTCCCAAACACCAGTGGATGCATCAATGATAGCTGCTGACTTGCTTTTCGGATACACATCTCCTAACAATTTCCACAAATATTGCGGTGGCACTGCAAAAATTGCCAGTAAAATTGCACAAATCATTGTGCAACAGCTTGCAACAGCCAATAAGATTGTGTGACGATTTGGCAGTAAAAATGCAACCAATAACATTAGCAAAAACAATACAGCAATTTGTGCTAAATAATAAATTGATTGGATCGTTAGCGTTGGAGCATTTGTGATTGTTACTGAATAACCAATGGTTAGCGCACTAATTGCAACCGTGTACGCGAGTAGGATAGCAAGCGTTTGTAGGATATATAAGCGGCCTTGAGGTATCGAGTATCGACGATATAGAATTTCAAGCTCAGTATTATTGAACTGGTACGGATTGCGAAGCAACGATCGCACTTGGCGGCCAATAACACTTGGGCCGTGACTAGAAGACGACTTAACTATAGCTACCGGATGATCCATGATATTATAATAGACAATTATGCCTGAAATATATAAGCATTAAAAATGATTTTCTCATCTAAAGATGATAACCATTTTACTTAGGAGTCAAACCTAAGCCTAAGTCTTAGCATAAATTAGCATACGCGTGCTGCATAATATAGGCATGGTTTTTAACCCGTTTGAGTTGAAGAACGAAATTGTTTCACTGTCACAATGAGGTTTTTAGCAACCATATTTGCTACAAACTTTGACTTCCGCCTAACAGTAACATAGCAATAGCTTATTTGTGTCAAACCATAGCAAAGTTAGCGCAATATACACAATTCATTCGCGCATATCACACTCGAATTCGCCAAACTGTTGGGTGAAACAAATATCAGCTTAATAATTATGTTAAGTAAATAGTTATAGCTATTTTCTGTCGCTTATTTGACAAAAAAAGGTTAGCGAAGCGTCAAAATTGTTAAGTAAACTTTTGTATAAGCCAATTAATTTGTAATCGTACGAATCAGTATAACAAAAAACCAATCAATTAAGAATTGAATAAAAAGCTGAACTTAAAAGAGTAAATGCATATCAACCCTAAGCAGGAATGTCAAGGAGACAGGGATGGCAAGGGGCGAACCGCGTGGCGTGCGACGTGGGGTGGAGATTAGTTTGAAACTGGTAAGTAATCAGTATATTTCGGCTCTTAAAATTAAAACGTTACCAGATATCGGTTTCGGATTTCAGCTATTAACGGAATATAATTTGAGGTTTTTAAAACTTAGATAACTTTTAACAATGCCGGACTAGGCAGGCGTGTGGGACTCCCCCCAAATTTCAGGGTGGGCGCCCCGAACTCGCATGCGAAGCGAGCGAGAAGCCGGACGCATTTTAAAACTTGAGCGGTTTTTGTTTCAACCGCTGACTTTTAAATGGTTCTACGTTAAAATGTTCGAGTGAAGATAATACTGCTCTATACAAGACGATTTGACACTGCATCGATTGTTTACAAAAAACTATTCTTAGCCCGGCCTATCTAAAGATCAGGAGCGGGACGTTTTTCTGCGGGACTGCAATAGAGTAAGCTTAAGCTTTCGACTAATTTTGCTTCAAAACCCCATGACAAACTGAAACGCATCTTAATTTTAGCTGCTTTCAATAAAAATCTATTTTGGCTACTAATTTAGTACAGTATATACAAATCGTTTTTCGGTGTCGCATGAAACAATGACACCCTCCCAAAAAAATGACCCCCGGCCATATTTTTATTCGAGTCCGATTTTCACAATACTGTCGTGTGAAAAAATGACCCCACTAAAACGGGAATCCCTGATCATTTTTACGCAGCGTCACATGAAAATCTGACCCTCGTAAAAAGAGACGTCTGGTCAGTTTTACACAAAACTGAGCTAAAATTATCCTGAGTGAAAATAAATTACTTCCCGTTGGCGAATATTCTTAAGCACAACAAAAGTTTAATATAGATAACAAAACTAATCAAACCACTCTTACAGCTCAAAATCTTACGAACAGACGATGAAGCTAATTAAGTTCAAGAAAAAATTACTGGAAAATTCAAAACAAACACATACGTTGGTGTAGCCAGGACTTTGGATTGGAGGCCCAGATCGCTGAATTTTTAAGGGTGGTGCTCTACGTGTGCACTTTTATTATATATTTCAACATCATCTTGCGGTAAAACAGGTGTGCCTAGGGTTGCCTGCCCCCACAAATTCATCTTCAAACTCTTTGCAATGGCAAATCAACAAGAATTTTGCGGTGGGTATTCGAGGAAAAATTCGAATTTTTTTGAAAATATAAGTTTCGGCGCGAAATAATCGTGGGAGGTCGTCAGAACATCAGCATCTCATAAGTGGAGCGAGCTAAACAAGTCACACTTGTTTTTGTAAGTATATATTAAATCCCAAGACACTTTTGGGTTTTTTCTGCCATCAAAGCCTCTCAACTGCTGCAACCTCCCGAGCAAAGCGAGGTTGAAGCTAGACATATTCTTGTGTTAAATCATACGGTAAAAAATGCAAGCTTTCGATTTTGAGCGCTCTAACTTTGGCCCCATTGTTGACGAAATTAGTTACATGTCATCTAAAAACGTTAACAACCCTGGTGTACAGCGTCCAAAACTGAACCAGAAAATAGTGATATGCCGGCTTCAAAAGTTTTGCCAACGCTGATGCCGATGCTTTATTTTCACATTACTTGTATACTAATTTTAACGCAATCATGCTTAAAAGGAACGTTAGTATCAGCAAATTATTTATAAAACATACAGTTGCCAAGCGTTGATCGTACAGTCATAAAATACGTTTTACTGCCAAAATTTTGTGAAACTGAAACAACATTTAAAGATTACCTTTATTGTCACCAACAATCCAGTAAAATAGCCTGGTCGTGGCTAACCATTTATTGTGTTCCGCGCAGGAAAATGCTATTAACAAGGTTGCCTAAATTCAGAAGTTTACTAACGTTTAAGCGATAATAAACAAGAAAACAAACCTCATCTATTCATGCCGCTGTCATCATCACTTTAACACTGTCATCATAAGCCGGTGTTATTAATAATTCATAGTCGTATTTACAGAATATACATATTGTATGGGTAAAGGTAAAGAAAGTTAAGAGGAATTTTAATAAATTATTATAACTGACAGACAAAAAATGTTACGACGCGGTGGGTGTTTTCTGCTGCGCTATTAAATAGATTTCGTTCAAATCGGTGCTATTTGAATATTATAATTAAAAATAAAGTTGTTTCTGTAGGTTTTAAGACTGCAGAAACGATTACAGGTACACTTGTTGGGGGGAAGTTACGGAACCTATTTCAAAAAAGAAATATTAAGTATGTGAGAACACATTAAGACGGGCCCGTGGCCAAAAGGAGCCAAGGGGGCGTAGCCTCCCCTGGAAAATTTTTTGCCCCCTCTAGAAAATTTTCAACTTTGCTTTCAAGTCATTAAAACACTTGAATGCCCCTCCTGACAAATTTTTTAGCACCCCTCTTAGCAAGGTGAGCTGGCTACGGGCATGACATTAGAAGTGAAAGCAAACTCGATAGCAGCACACATCGATACTTATACTCATGCGCAACTCGACTAATGTTGACCAACTCGTAGCATTTTTCTGTTTTATATTTGACGAATTTTTACGTTAATACAAACGAGGATTTACGGGCACCAAACAAACCCCCTGAACCCGGTCGTGGATTCCCCGCGTAAAAATAAAAAACCCCCAGTTCGAACATTTTCCGACATTTCCGCCTTAATATTTTGAAATACTCAGGATATATATTTCATTCCATGAATCAATATATTTCTCATAACAGTAAACATACACACCGTCATTGAGTTTAAACCAAATTGTTAATCGTGTATTATTTATAGAAAAATCGAGTACTTTCAGTTGAATCTTTGCTTTTATGGGAATATAACGAAAAAGGTTTCGATGCTCCATTTCAGTTGAAATGCGTGAGAATTTTATAGTCTATCCGGTTGACAACCAGCAAAAACAACACTTATTTCGAAATCTTGTATATTTTAGAGCGATCGCAGAACATTTTCCATTTATGAGCTCAATAGCAATGATAGGAAAGGTAATGCGATTCTCAGGGGTGAACCGCGCGCCTATAAACCACTCTTCGTATTAAGCAAAAAATTTTGTCAAATGTATATAAAATGCATCGAATCAGCAGACTGCATCATCAGCCGAGTAAATGTGTCAAATTATTGTCTTGGTACACTTGGATTCCAACACGCGAACCTCCTAGTAATTTTTATTGACCCTTGGCGAAGGCATTTTGCGTTAACGAGTTTGTCCTTGGTATCGTAGTTTTAGGTTCATAAAACCACAAAAAGGTTATATTTTGTTGCGATATTACTTTTGACCTTTGTAAAAATTGACAGTTTGGTGCTTTAATTTTAGTCAAATTCCGGATTTGTCAGGTTAATGTAGCATGAAAACCAGTTATGGTAATTCAATTAACAAGTCACACTCACAAGATCAGTAATCACCAGCGTGCTGTTAAAAAATTTCAGCCGTGTGCCCCGTTATAATTATTTTCACGCAACAGTTTCAGTTTGTTAACCGAAAACTGATTCGCCTATTCTTCTTGTGAAACCGCCATTTTCGCAGGAAATCTGTTATGGCAGATATCCCGTACAAACCGTGGGCAACCCTGCGTCTGCTCAAAAACGATTGAAGAGTTGTTGCATATTTGAGCTTCTTATGACTTCCTCTGATTTGAACATTAGAATTTTGAAAAAAATTTTGCGGAAAAGTTTATTGATTTGACGCGCTGTCAGAAATTTGAAAGTGTACCAAATCAATTATTTTTATACCACATTTCGTTAGCCAATCTTCTGACTGCGAAATATAAACATTGAACACCATTCGAATAAGCTCTGCAAGCTGCCTCGAATGGATATACCTAACATTTTGACAAAAAAATTTTTGGATCCCAAGCGCGTACCTTGCATGTCCTTACTATTACTCGAATTTTTTCAAAATATCAAATTTGGGCGTGAAATCATCATGAGAAATCATGAGAAACTAAAATGTGAAAAAAATGTCTTTCCAAATTGGGTCAATCCATCGTAACCCTGAATCCTGGCTGCAAACACAAAAATATAAACTTAGAAAAAAACTATAGCTCTAAATTACAGAATGATGAGTACGTTTCGCACAAAAACATATAGGATCTATATATATAATGAAACGGATCAAATTTCACGTTCACAAAATAGTAGTAATACACGTCTGCCACAACGAACTGTCTCGGTCATAGCGAATTTTCATTCCTTTCCTCGTTTCATCTTCACTGGTCTTCTTCGTTGTACAATCAATGTAGTTTTGTCTAAAATTTAGCGCTAGCGACCACTTCAACGAAACGCTGATATTATCGATAGCAGGGGTGCAGCTGGAATTTCAGTTCGAACGAGCATCGGGTCCGTAGCCAAGGGGGAGCAGTGAGCCTCAGCCTCCACCTGGAAAAATTTTGGCCCACCCTGGAAAGTTTTCAACATTGCTTGTAAGTCAACGAAATGCTTTGTATGTTCCTCCTGGAAAAATTTTTAACTGCCGCATAGCAAGGTGAGCTGGCTACGGGCATGACGAGCATAAAATGTCGTACATAAAAAACTTTTCACCTCCTGAGATCAATAAACCTATTATTCTAAGGTCTACTAAAAGTGCAGTTTCTTGTCTCTAGAAATTTCGGAAGACAACATATCAACCCCTCAATCTTTCCACATTGAATGAAGATAAATGCCAATATTTAAATATAAAATTCGTCGCACGTCTTTAAGGGCCATTTTTTCGCATTTCCATTCACATGACAAGTACCTCAGTTGTGGTAAGTGCTCAAACCAAAGTAAGAAAGCTAAAAAGAGATTGGTTTGAAATGATATCAAGTTCCACCACAACGCATCAGGTGTCAGAAAATTGAATTCTGAATCGGAACTAAAAATACCGATATGAAAATACATAAAAAATTGAGTAGTTTGACTTTTCGTTTTGACGAAATATAGTAAAAATAAAATTATTGTTGTATACAACAAATAAAGTCAACAAATTTATCACATCAGGTGTACGAGATAACGCAGCGGCGATCAACGCAAACTACAGTTATGAAATGGTTTAAAATGGATATCAAGTTTGTGCCTTCAAATAGCCTAAACTTAGTCCTTGTCTAGCGGCATATTCAAATCTTGAAACTAGACATAAATTTTTAAACAAACAAAATTTATTTTTAAGGCTTTTGTCTAACATGATAATGGAGAAAGCACACAGAGATGCAGTTACGAATCTCACGGGTGAGCTATCTGCAGCGGAGAAAAATATATATAACAGTGGAACAAGCAAATCGAACGAAGCGAACGGTAAAGCTAAACACAAGTATAACGTTAAAAATCATGATGTATAATTTAGCTTAAGATCTTTGGGACCAACCTCAATATTTTGATGCGCCGTTGGAAGAACACACAATACTAGAACTGCCATTATATGTCGGGTACAACAATAGACGGTATTGTTCCAAAATCCAACTTGATAACAATACTTACAGCATTTAATACTTGGTTTTTGCGGGAGCTTATCGTAGCGCTAATTGTTGAGACTCAAATATGATAGTTTTTTTCAAACCAAAATTTTTGCATCAATTTGACTATAAACTCCTATGCGAAAAGTTCAGTTGAATCTGAAACGAACCAGCTCATTTGTACATTTTATGTTTTCAATTCGAACTCAAATTATCAGCGACAATTTTTCGATGAGTCGACTGACTCCCTATAAACTGTGTTTAAGTATCAATGGTTTAACTGTAAAAAAACAACGCCAGTAATGAATGTCTGTCTTTTTGTTTCCCAAACGATACCTGTGGGATCCCAAAAATTACTGTAAACATATTTATATACACGGTCGCTTAGTACCTTCGTAAACAAAAATGCCGGTGTCACGGTTTTTAGTTCTTCCCCCGTTTAATTCTTCCCCCGGAACAATTAAACCAGTCTAATTTTTACCCAGAACAATATAACAGAAATAGTGGTTTTCTCCGCCTATATAATTTTTCTATGGTTGAATTATACCAGATTAACCTAACCCCAACCCCTTTGGTTTAATAATTTTCAGATACAATGGCCGATGAGGGCGAAATTCTTGCAACTGCGGCATTTGTTTCCACTGCAACTTTTGTATATATCAGACAGTAGAGTCCTCGGAAGGAGACGGTAACTATCAAATATTTTAATCCACAACATTATGATGACCTGACGGATTTAAAGAAAAATTTACTTGTATCATCCGAGATACAGAACACTACGAAGTTGCAATCAATGTTTAAAACGTAAACTGCTGTAAAATAGTTTTGGAATAATGAAAATTGCACAATGCTTAAAAGATAAATTGATGTAAAATTGCTCTAAACTTCAGAAACTTCTACTTAGGGGGCTGTATGAGAAGATGTCCGATCGAAACGTTATTTCAACAGAGGAAGGCATTCTACAATGACCGGTGCCTGCGAAAACTTAAACGGGGGAAGAATTATATCGCGAGCGGAGAAAAATTAAACTATTCTTCGTCGTGGGAAAAATTGTACGGGTTGCCTAATTTTCTGAGGGAAAGAATTTTACTGAGGGAAGAATTAAGCCGTGATACCGGTTCCCCGGACGCGGTAGAAATCACTATCGGCAACCCTGATACACACAAACTTCGCCATCGAAGTGAGCTATAAGCTAGATGGATGCAATTGATAATTAAAAAATGCATTGCAAAATCATACTTTAATGTGTAATGGTAAGAAGCAAGACACATAACCAGCTGATAAAGCGGAGGGGTCAAACAAAGGGTAAATAGTTATAATCGCAAAGATAGGAAGCCGCTGACCCAAGCACTGCTTCTGGATTGGCGCCGATCTTTTTACCAATTAGCAGTAAAATGTAAAGTCCACAAGCAATCGACTTCCCAAATTTCCATCTGATATTCCGCATTGCGCTAAAATCAATTGCAAAAAATCAGAGACAATTTTCAAACATATCATTCACAATAGTTCTAAAGTTACAAGACTTATCACCTACTGGTAACTGATGCTATACATATTTCAGAATACAGACCGTACTTAGTTTCTGTCGTTTTTTGATCACAGAGTAACAATCATACAGGGAGCCGATATTATTAGATTTAGAATTTCTGCAAACAATTTGTCGTAAAAAAGGTAAACAATGAATTGTTAAAAACTTCTAATGCAAACTCATCTTATAACATATTACTAAAATCAGTGAATTTGAAAATATGTGAAACATGATTAATTTAAATTTCATTCGAACGTGTTTAATGGGTGGGCGGGGGCTCAACCCGGGCAGGAAAATTTTTGATCCATCTCAAAAATTTGAGCCACGCCTGAACACTCATCTGAAATACTTTTAATACATGTCCCTCTCACCTATAGCATGTTGACTCTAATATTTTGTAGTACCTGATCCTCAGACCCGCAGCCAGCACAACTTGCAACGGGGTCTAAACAGTTTTCAGGAGGTGCATACAATGACTTTCGGTGACTTACAAGCAAGGTTGAAAATTTTCTAGGAGGACAAAAGTTTTTCAGGCTGGTCTGAGCAACCTCTGGCTCCCTCTCAGGCTAAGAGCACGCGGTTGTTTCGGTATGTAATGTCACTGATACGTCAATGAAACACTACTGACCTGGAAATGAGTCAATTGAACGAGGTGTCACATCACGGATAACATTCTAAGAATTTTAATAGGTCTCGATTCAAAGAACTTGACACAGTTTCATCTCATCTAACAACTATAACAAACTTTCGTCCAAGCAAAGGTGGTGGACAAACCGTTCTTATGCAACAGTACTATAGAATAAGCTTAAGCTTTAGACTTACTTTTTATGCTTAGGATTAGGCGTTTACGCATAAACTTATCAGCTTATCTTTTACATACTCAGAGGCTTTAGGCTTACGTTCAGGAGGGTTAAAAGTTCAATCAAACTCAAAAAACATACGTCATCTAAAATCTGCAAGCGGATATTTATTCGATGTTGATGGAATTTATTTGTTATACAAATGAAAACATTTCGCATGAATGCGTAACTTTAAATGCGTCGTCTGTATATTTCTAATTGAAGCGATTGCAAAATTGGTGGTATTAAAACTATTTTTATAACTGAAATCTTTTAAATGGGTCAGCAACAAATGTGGTTGCTGCAGAAACGGAAGATAAATTTGAAACAAAAAACTCTTAAAAACTTATTATAAAACCGAGCCAAGTTTATTTTTCGATACTAAAAGAGTTAAGGATAAAAGACCATTGCGTCATTGTATGGTATCTTTTCCAGTCGAGTGTTTAAAAGGAACGATGTAAACTCAATCAACGTTAGTGAGTTTTTGGCCCGTAGCCAGCTCACCTTGCTACAGGCGGCGAAACACTCTTCAGGAAGGGCATACAAGAGCTTTTGATGAATTATAAGCAAGTTTAAAAATTTTCAAGACGAGCAAAAATTCTTCCGGAGGACTGAGCTCCTCTGGTCCCATTTAGCTATATGCCCGTGACTTTGAGGTCTTTCAAATCTGTCTCCAAGATCCACATAGTTGGTTTGAAAGTATCCTTTCTGAGCTCTATGTTTGTCCCAAATGTTGAAGCTCACTTGGTACGACGTGCTCCTGAGAACGTATTTAAAGTGTGACCCTTAATAATTTTGCTGGACAGCATAGTTTCTTTAAAAGCGAGTTGTACACTGTGTAAAATTTGCTTAATGTACTAAATTTCTTAAAAGCCTGTTTTTGGAAAGGAGTCCACACATCGCTAGAGACAGAATTGCCAAATTGGCAAATTTGTTCTCAAAATTGCGACCTACAGACAAATTTAAAAAGCTACGGCGATTGCCATTGTTTCAAATTCAACACAAAAGTAAACAACAATTAATGGCTTAAAAATTTCTCAATACGCAATGCTTTTGCGTTTTGCCAGTGCCACATATAAGCATTCTGCAACAAAATTTCAATCGGTTAAATAATAATAATAAGGGCAGATGAACAGCCAGTGATATGTGCAAGAACAAGCAGATATTTCTCAAACACCGAAATGCAATCATTACGATTAAGCGTTTCAGTGTTGCATCCCAGCCGATAATGTTTCAGTACGGAACGGTCATTGTTAAAAACAAAACGGTACGTATTTTGCGACGAACCCCAAAGAATAAATAATATTTCAAATATTTTAAACTTTTATTTGTCTCCGTTTACGGTTAGGTTAACGTCAAAATTTTGTTTTTATGATATTGCTTTGCGCTAAAATCGAAGGAAATATTGCAATTTTTGGTTTACAACCTGTACACTTAGTGATTAATGTTAAAGATAGTAACCTAATAATTTTTCGCTTGATAAACGTCGACATTTAAACTTACTATTGAACGTATTGGGTTATTTTCTATGTTTGAGCAAAAAAATAATCGCATTACTGTTAGACTCCTACATAAATGTCAATTATCCTGAATTATAGAACGTATTAAATGGTTCATGGGCGCTTAAGTTTTCGTAAATTTATAATGTTTTTCAGCACGACAGTCCTCAAAAACGACAGAACGGAATAAAAGCAGAAATTCAAGTAACAGGATGGGTGAAAAAATAGGAACCAGTCAGTAACCAAAAATAAAACGCGTAACCTCTGCATAGGCAAAATAAATATCAACCCCTTTTGCTTTAGTCACTACACGATACCGGAATCTCAGTCAAATTTAGAAACTGCCAAGCATAGCATAGTTAAAAACTAATTAGCAACATTACCACTAAAACCACACATGCCATAGTATAAAGTTGTTCAAACTGAAACTTTTCGCCAAATTAAATTCTGAATTCCAAACCTACTTGTACACCAAAAGCGAGAGCATGCAACCGTTGCGGTATTAAACACACGATCTGACAGATTCGCTAGCAAAAAAAAGCGTTGCCTATAGTTTTCAACAAATTAACTATAGGAAAAACGAGAAAAGTTTCAGTTTGAATGCAATATTAACCATGATATAAATTGTTGAAACGGTGATGTAGCCATTATTTCACTTCTGGAGCGCATAATAATAGAAAATTTCTGACTTTTAGGATCCAAAAGATTATTTTACACCGTGTTACTGGGTATTTTATTTTAGCCTGTATAAATTTTCGGAACAGGAACATATCGCCATATCACTGTTCCCTTATGGAAACGCCGTTTAATGTTTCGAACAGTTTTTATTACCAAGCAGACACGTATAGCCATACTATAGTGTTATTTATCAAAATCACAGCTGGATATGTAGCGAACTCGAACTCCGTTGACTGTGTTGCGGACAAAAAATTAGTTTTATTCTCGGCGACGGTTTTTGTTCGACGAGGTAAACTATTAAAAGCAAATAGGAAATGTTTTGCATAAAAGTATTGAAAGTGCGAAATACGAACAGTTTCGAAGTAATAGCTTTGCTGGTGTTTAGGTGAACCTACTGTCGTCGAAATAAATATTTCCACTTATGTGAAGGAATATATATTATATATTATATATATATATTTATTTTATATTTATTTTTTTATTTATATATATTTAAATATATACATATATATGTATTTAGCTAATGGAATCTCAACTGTCATCCAATAAACTTAGGCCATGCGTTGTTGGAGATAAAATTTGGATTTTGGTCTTTTAATATCAAATACCGCAACGAAAGAACGAGTCGGGTCTAAAATTTGCTTTCTTAATCTGTGGGCGTTTATTTTACTCGGGCTTGCAGTCAGAGCGGGTTAATAGAGGGGGGCTACAATAGAACAAATCCGGTCTAAAACGTTGTTTCCTTATTCGATGTTTACATAAATTTACCGAAAAAAAGCAAAAATACCGCTGAAATGTGTTATACGGTTTTTTACGTTAAAAGTTGATGCAAAGTTTTCATTTGACCGCAATAGCAGACCGGTTTATGAATCTCGCGGTATCCAATTTGTGAACCCAGTTTTAACCGCAAATGCCGGTTGAATAGCGAATGTAAAGTTGAAAAAGTGTTGCAGACGCGTTGGCAAACCAAATGAAACTATGTATCATGCGCAAGTTTTCATGAATTTCAGCAAATTGCTTGTCGCCTTTCACCATAAGCCAATTCATGATTTCCCAACAAATATAAACGCATTGGTATCCAAAGCGTATGGACCATATCGCTTTATTTCAGTGCCGTTTGCCCAGGTTTTTCAACACAACGGCACGGGCTTTAAACTCAGACTTTCTATTTTATCAGCAAAATCTGTCATCATTATTTACTTTGAACGATTGGAATATTTTTGTACATTTATGTATGTGTCATATATCATGATAAAATGCAATAACGTAGTACCGGCTTGCCGGCAAAACTAGACACAATTTGCATGAATGCAAAAAGTTTCGAAACCATTTCTGCCATGCACCGTTTGTCTTTGTTCTTTTAAACGCTGCTGTTTGTATAAAATTTGATTTGAAAATCATACACAAAGCGGGTCAAAGCTTGAACTGACTCTATTCAAGATGTTTGGACAGAGGAATGTACTTTTTGGTGCGTTGAAACAGTTTACAGTTTTTTTAACCTTATCAAAATTTTATTATTTCAATATTTGAACAATTACAAACTGTGTCGAGGGAGATAATTTTTGGCTTTTGACTTTACGCTTATTTTTTACGAAAACTCGACAATTTATTTGTCAAATTTGTTCCCAAAGTTAAATCGAAACGCAGCAAACAAATTTGTAAAACTACGCAAAATTTCCCTACCGAAATTGCCTTAACCTACGGCAAAAATTCTATCGGAGCCGCAGCCGGAGGTCAATTTTCTACCGGAGCCAGAGCCATAGGTAAACATCCAGTTGTACACTGCTATAAAGCCTTCGAATTCAAAACCGTGATTGTCCTTAAAAACCTATTGTTGCCAAGTACCGAAACAAACAGAAATGGTATCAGGCCTAAAAAGCTTTAATGTATAGTAAGCGTATTTTCAACTTCTATGTTACAATTTTGGCCAATGTCACTTTAAAGGGCGTAACAGTAGATTAAGCCTATTCCTAAGCCTAAGCCTAAGCGTTGCAAAAATGTGTTACTAAGCTTAAGCCTAAGCCTAAGCCTCTAAGCCTAAACAAAAAAATGTAATCCAGATTCTAAACGTACTCTTTTATAAACCCACCAGAAACCTGGACGCCCCTTAAAGTAACTTTTGCCGCAATTCTTATAGTTTCTAAATAACAATTTGCAAATTTGAAACAACTTCAAAATTTTGTTTTGACTAGACGCACTATTCAAAATTAATAGAAAATAATTTGCGGAGACAGACATCCTACATTGAACAACGGGACGGCTAAGCCTACATCTTGTATCGGGCAACATATACGCATGTGCCATGGTGACCTACTTAGGTTGGCGCTATACTTGTCGTGCGGCGCCTTCCGGCGGTAACGTCCGTCACTGTCCGTCAGTTCACCATGTGGTATCGTAAGTGAGTAATTTACCTACGATACCGTAAAGATGACGTACGGTGATAGACGGCACCGTATGGCACCGGACGGCGCCACACGACAAACGTACGGCGACGGACGACGCCGGACGTCATCAAAAGTATAGCGACACCCAAACTTAAAATCACTCTATTGTAGTCCCACAGAAAAACGTTCCGCCCCAAATCTTTGCATGGGTCATGATGAAGTTGAACGGAGAAATTAGCAAGGAGAGTTATAAACGCTTTGCTGCACAAGTTTCTATCGTTTTTACAATTTTTTATTTTCAAAAATTCGGCTGTTTCATGTGATTTCACAGCGGTCGTTCACTTAGAAATGCATCTGGAAATTTTTTCACATATTTGGGCTGATCAACTACCTGATCTTTTTCCAACTCCAAGCGGAATTTTTGAAAACTACCTACGATTTTTCAGGAATTAAAACAGAATTTTTCAACAATTCATTCTTTTCGGTTCTGGCAGCAAAATTTGACATTGTTTCAAAACAATCTACACTGCAAAAAATGGTGAGTCAAATTGACCCTCTCCGAAATAGGCTCTACGGGACTACACCAACTGAGTCAAATGCGACTCCACCAGAGCCAAATTCGGCTCACTGAATCGTACATTTGACTCTGGCGGAGTCGAATTTGACTCAGTTTGTGTAGTCCCGTAGAGCCTATTTCAGAGGGAGTCAATTTGACTAATCATTTTTTGCAGTATAAAGCGAAATAATACAAAAACAAAAATTAAGTCACGAAGACTATGCCAAAAATGTTATATGTTCCGATTGGGCGTGATTTTTGATAAACCAGAAACGAACCGAAATGGTTGACGTATACGCCAGGCTTTGATACCTTACGAAATCCGTTGAATTTTTAATATTAATTTATATGTTAACTGCTTTATATAAAAAAATTCAATTTTGTTAAAATGTTTCTCACGTTCGCTGCGACCAACTACACCTAGAAAGAGGTTTAGAGGTCGACAAGAGCTGACAACAAATATCACATATCAGGCATTGGGTATTCATCCTGTTAGTTTTATCGTGATCGAAACACGGTTTGTTTATACAAAAAACATACAGTTTTGCAAACCTAACTCTCACATACAAATAATGGCTGCTCGAATCATTAAAATATTGCCACATTTATTCTACAATCCTATCCGGGGCCACAGGGGGCTTTAACGAGCTTAGCCCTCTAGAAAAATTTTCTATCCTTGACAGAAAAGTTTCAAACTCGCATGCAAATGATCAAAAACCCATTGTATGTCCTATCTTAAATAATTTTATTCTCCGCTAACAAGGTCAGATAGCTCTACAATCGTGCATCAAGAGCCAATGTAAAGATCATGGTCGGTACAGTGCTATAAGCATATTCCTAAGCCTAAACCTAAGCGTAAGCCTAAGTCTAAACGTAAGAATAAGTCTATTCCTAAGCCTAAGCCTAAGCGTAAAGCCTAAGCCAAGCCAAAAAAATTAGTCTAAAGCTTAAGCTTATTCTATTGCAGTCCCACAGAAAAACGTTTCGCCCTTGATCGTTACATGAGCCAATATTTTTATCCACCCCTAACAAGGTCGGATACCTCTACAATTGTGCTTCAATCACAATACAGAATTATATAACAGCAAAACCTAAAACTTTCGAGTCGCGTATATCAAGGTAAACTTCAAACGTAGCCTCACCGGGTGGTTGAAAGGCCGTGTGAGACTGTGGGGGTTGTTTTTGTTGTACAAAATTAATGAAGCGTATAGGTTGATTTAAATTGCTGCGCACAAGTTGTAGGTCTCTGGACCGCGTTGCACCATTCGAACGAAATGGCTTTTCTATGCGCTCTTATACAGGTTTAGAAATCAATTACTTTAGACCTTTTGTTGATTTGTACACTGTAAATTTTAGTGAGTTGATTTTAACTCAGAATGAGTTGAATCACTCAGTCTGAGTTAGGATTATCACAACTCCGAATTTTGAGTTGATTAAATTCATTCTGAGTTAAATAATCAACTCACCCAGAATCAACTCAACTCAAAGTGAGAATCAACTCAATTCAGAGTGAGTTAAGCGTTTACTGATATATTAATTCAGAAATAACTAACTCGCTAGATGAATTGATTAATCAACTCATTGAAATTTGCAGTGAATGCCACCAAACTTGTGAGCGCAGTTTAAAGTTTCAAGTATTGCAATGGCCGAAATTAATATCGTAAACATTGAAATGGTCAAAAATGATACACTGCAGGAAATTACTGCATATCGGACCAATGAATATTTCCGTGTTATTTGGCTACAAAACGCATGATGAGCCTTTGATGAACTATTTGCATAGGAAAATTTTCTACGTGGAATGGCCGATGGGGGGGAATGCTTCCGTTGTGTCCTCGAAGGGCCGGCATCGTGATAGGCGGCACCCCTCCGAACAAAGCAGAAAAACCAATCAACTCTTACATATTTCACCAAAATCACAGTTTAGCTTTGACACGGTTATCCCAAAATTGTCAAAAATTGTTGCACTAATTTTGACTCTGCTTGCAAAACACTACCAGAAACAACGACTGTACATCCATAGACAGAGGGCTTTAACTACTTTCCAAACAATAAGCAGGGTAGCAGAAGGTAAATATAACACTAGGACGTCTGTCAGGACTACGCGCACGTTTCGTAATACTTTAGTCGCTTCCCAAAAGCACTACTGCACTACTCCAACTGTAAATAGGCTGGAATGTCTGTTGGGACTATATGTAACGCGGACTTCGCAAGAAACAGTCGTCCCGCTGTTACAAAATTAAATCGCTCACAGACTTCTAGGTCTGGTATACTACTAAAATAACCGGGTACCACTACTTTGCCTAAAACAATAAGAACCGCAGAAACCTTGAAAACTTCAAACGATTGTCTGTCGGCAGTTTGCTACAAAATCAGAACTCGGCTTCCAAACTAACTCCAGCACCTTCTTTTATACCAAAATATCCAAAAAGTAACATTTTTCATCGCATTTTCTTGAAACAGGTTTAAATCGGTAATATGCACGCAGCTCGGGCAAAAATTCAAGCAATTTATAACAGTTGCACCCGATTCGAACAATCTAGCTACCCAAGGGTTGGCCGTACCTCCAATTAAGAAGTTTGGGGAGGGGCGCTTCCATCGGTCCTGCATCCTCCCCAATGCCAGTTTCCACACGCTTTAAGTTCATTTTGGCGAATGTGTTTGTACCTAACATTGCCAACAGCGTTTCAATCTGACGGCTGATCACCGATTAATATAAATTAAAAACTCTTAGAAAACCAACTAAAAACGGTAACAAGTAATTTCTAGTGACACATGTTGGCTTTAAGCAATGTTGAAAAACAGTTTTTTCCAATATTAAAGTATTACCCATACCCATTTGTAAAGCTACAGAACGTAATTTAATCTCAAGTTGCTTATACGTTTAGTGTCAGCGCAATAATAATTCATGACATATAGGAATGTTTTCAAGTTGTCCTTAGAGTAAACCGCTAGCATCAAAATAATGTGATAATTTTGACGAAACAGTCGTACCAGATTCAAAATCAAAAATGGTTTTTTAACCAATCAATCAAAAATGCTATAAATTTTACAACGCATCATGGCTTGGATTAAACAATATTGCGCTGTTATAACCTTCACCAACAGCATTCGACTTCTCGCTCGCTTCGCTCACGAGGCTTTTTTTCTACTATTGTATTTCGCACGTCGTTTGTGCAAATTTCTGGAACGCAGCTGGTTTAGGTTTAGCTTATACCTTAAATTTTGAAAAAGGCTTTCGTAACGCCTAAATCTGAGCCTAAATTTTTTCCTGAAATGCTTCACCTAAGATTATGGTGTGCTGCAGTGCAAGATTCATCGTCTATTTTTTCAATTCTAGAATTGCAATTCTATTTTACCAAATAACGTACATTTGCAGTGACCAGCAAGCATTTCAATAATATGCTGCGAAAAATAAATAAAAGTATTCTAATTTTGAATCCATTTTGTACAAAAGTTGTATGAAAACCATGAAATGAAAATTCACGAAATACATCTCGTCATTGGACAGTTCTAATGAAAACAGCTTAAAAAGAACATAAAAATAATTGGAGAGTTCTCGCATTTGCTATAGGGCAAATGCCCCAGATCACTGTACACTAGAGTAATTTACCCAGAAAGAAAGTTTGCTCTGATTATTTTATACAAAACCGTAACAATAGGGTCACATAGCAACGAATAACAATACGTTAAATGTATTCTTCGAATTGCAATTCTATTTCGCCAATTAATATATATTTTTGCAGCGACCAGCCAGTATTTCATAAATATTCTGAGAAATTTATGACTAATTTCTTCTTAAATACCGACGTCACTATTTTGGTACACAGGTTTGCAAAAAATCTAAATACCACTGTTCATCAATGGATTTACAGCTAATATATATTTATGTTATGGTGGATCAAACCCAAGTTTGGGTAGCTCTATACTTGACGTCTGGCGCTGTCCGTCACCGTGCGTCACCCGTACGGCGCAATTCGTCATCGTACGTCACCCGCACGGCGTCGTCCGTCAACGTCCGTCACCATACGTTAACGTACGTGAGTTATTTGCGTACGATACCGCACGGTGACGGACGGCGCCGTACGGGTGACGGACGGCGGCGGACGGTACCGTGCAGGGGACAGACGGCGCCGCACGTCAAAAAAGTACAGCGCCACCCTTAGACAGCAGCAAAGCAAACTCATCGATTGACACGAATTTTAAGGTACAACTGTAAAATAGAGTAAATATCGCGAGCCAAGCCAGAAAATCTACACATGAATTTACTATCATGTCTACTTGCAATAGACGCGAAATATTTTTTGGTTCGTGGATTGACAGTGGTTTGGCCTCTGTTGGGAAATACACACGGGGTCGAATTTGCTCTGTGATCACCGTCTGACCCGTCAGTCTAGTGCAAACATTGCATGGGGAGGATTGTACTAGTGTGTTTGGGGATATATATGCACTGCAGAACAATTTGTATTGTAATTGAAGGCACTCATTAAAACCACGGTAGCTTGATGCATGTTTTGTTTCTATGAGGCTTTATTATTATTTTTTCTAAAATACTTATTACAGGGCAAAATATGCGAACTGACCAGGTACAGACACAATACTGTACCATTTTTACTGTGAATGCAAGGAGCACTTATACTCTCCTCCGGATAAGGTCAACGTTCAGTTCCGTTCCAAACGAACTTTTACACCATTCTCTACCAACAGTTCAGGTCACATAAAAACAATCTTAAACTGCATTTGTACGGGGGCCTCAAAATTATACGGTGCCTCCCCAAATATAATTTTCTGCCGACGACACTGCAGAAAATTGCGTTGACTCATAACAATAATGCAATTAATAACGTCTATGCAAGACAAAACAATTTAAGATACAAAATCAACAAAGTTTAGCTGTCGGCGACTTGGTTTTCACCAATTATAAATTTGGTTGGTTTCTATAAATTAATGCCATCACGCAGTTTCTGGTTGGTTCTCGAGCAACTTAAAAACCTCGCCTGTGATTGGATAAATATTACTTAAATTTCGCCCCCAACAGTTACCGGAATGCAACGATCAGTTTAATTTTTATTTGTGATTTAAAAATCACAAATTTTAAATTTTAAGAATGGCCATAGGTCAAATTGAAAAGTTAAACTTTATACATGAAAGATTAGTATATCTATGTCTACAGAAGACCGCCACTAATTGTTGAAAACTTGCTCGAAATTACGGCCAATGTTTTCAAAGGTGTATAGCACCTATCGCCAGTTGGTAATAGGTTTTCAAACCAGTTGCGGTTGCAAATCGGCAATTTTGAACAGAAATAGGGTAAATGAAACGTGAAAATTGTCATTAATTCTTAAGCCTTCATTCAGTGATTGGAAAGTTCCAAGACGTATGGCCAACTGATGATAGGCGCTACACACATTTGAGAATGCGGTCATATGACACAAATTCTCACATATGTGTGGCACCTACCACTAATTGGTGAGACCATATAGCTATCGACCTCAAGGGTTTTGTAAAGTATGCATTTTTCGTATTCGTTGTGTGCTGCTTCTGCGGCAAAGTTGTGAAAGCAAGAACAACGGTTGTTTGAAAACTTATGGGTTACTGGTAATAGGTGCTATACGCATTTGGGAATACGGTCCTTGATACTGGAGTGACCCGAATAAGAGAGTGTCGGGTAATAAGAGGGGGTCCCCATTTTGAGTCCCAATCAATAGGAGTCCGTATCCCTAATAAGAGTCCGTAAGCGGATAGAGTCCCTAAAAGAGTCCAGAAGGTCAGTTATTCTTAGTTGTAGTACATAAATGACTAGAGGACCAAATAACGTTTAGTTCGAATCTTTACAGCGTACTTAAATTTTGAAAGTACATTCCTAAGTATAAACTTGCAGGATCGCTCAAGCTATTGACATACACAAGACAAATAAACGTTTAATTCAACGGCTAGTTGCGGTAACGGATATATACAGTAACGAAGGGCGGCGGAGCGCGGGTTAAAAATAAATAACAGTCCGTAACCGAATCACAAGGAGGGTACCCTCAGGAGATGCCAAATAAATATCAGTCCCCCCTCTTATTTGGGTCACTACAGTAACAGAAGAAATGAAAAATAGTGATGTGAGAAAAGGCAAACATATTGTCAAGCTATTGTAGGATTAGCGTTATACGAAATTTGTTTCAAAACAATCAGATCGTAGAGCGCAATCCGCTTAAATGATTTCCCAAATTTAACCACCAATGAGTGATTACAAACAGTGTTTCTTCAAACTTAAGCTACCAAAATTGCTAGCACGAAAACAGAGCATAAATTTGAATGTTTTGTAAACCAAATCAGTGTTGCTGCAGTTGTGTATCGTTGCAGTGACTCAATTTTAGGTAATTTATTTGTCATTCCACAGCGTCTGAGGGTCAAGCCATTTTGAGTTTGAAAAGAATTTGTAAACAATCGAAAATTTTTCAACGCTGACACACCGGTGGCGACAAGGGAAGATATGTGATGATCTCGATTCCCGTAAATATATTTAATAATATTCCAGTGGTCGTTGTCAGTCTAGGTTCGAACTGGGACTTCAGACCTTTTTACTATTCTGCTGGAAAAGTGGGCCTCCGCAGCGGGGAACGAACTCTCAGTCTACGGATCCTTAAGCGAATACTCTACTACTGCGCCACGCAGCCCGCCTCTCCAACTACATTTTTCGTCCACTATATGTCTCAATAGTATGCTGTCAGCTAGCATACATACAGTGCACTGCACTATATTGCATGTACACATAACGGTCAAGCATGTTTCTCACATGCTTACAGCCGTTTTATCATGTCAATCGTAGATTGGCGGATCAAGAACTTACGGTCCATGTTAATTATATAGGGGCTTTCTCACAGAGAAACATAATGACTGTGGGACGGAGAGACCGGGAAACTTACGAGTAGGCTTATTATTGCGGCTTGGTTTAGGCATTGGTTTTTATAAACAGGCCTCTACAATTAACACGAACCTAATTTTTGCGATGCCGGATTTTCCTCAATATGTAAATAGTCAAAAACAAGTAGACCAGTTTAAAAACCTAACACAAAACTTTGGTAGGTTTTTTAGGGTTATATGTGCCTATTTTAAAGGTGTCGATTGCCATCAGAGATACCTCAATTCCTGCATTCCTTACGCGAATCAGGTAGAATTTTGTTGTATTTTGTATTTCAAAATTTTTTGCCTTAAAATAACTTAACTTAAAAGCGGACAGTACCATGTATTCAGCGATATCTTGTTTAATGTTTTGAATCTTCTAACTTTAAATATCTACTTTTTAAATGTACTTCAAAAGTTTTTTGTCCTTAAAATAATGTATGTTAAAAGTGGACAGAACCAAGTATTCAGCGATATCTCGTTTAATGTCCAGAATGTTCTAACTTCAAATATCTGCTTTTTAAACAAGAATAAACCGTTTCATTTGAAAAATTGTTCCTGCGATTCTTTCGCGAAGCTGAAAATAACAGGAAGTTTGTTAATGGGTTAAAATGTTAAGGTAAAATAATCGAAGTCATTAAAGCCAAAAACATATATTTTGTGTGTCTTTAAACGTTTGTGCTAAATTATAGCGTGTTGCAGTTGCTTTTCGAGCCAGCGGTAATAATTTATATCCAAATATTGCAAAATAAAACACAACAGTGAGAGAAACACTGAAATAGCATATATATACTTAAAAATTGTTTTCATAGTTGTATTGCCTTAATCTTCTTACAATTTCGCTGACATTTAGGCAACAGAGAAATTGATAGAGTATTCGATCCAAAGAATGGTTTTATACTGACGCAAATATCAATAGGTGATGAAATCGATAAAAAATTCAGCCAATGTTACTTTTAGGAGCGTAACAGTAGATTAAGCGTATTTCTAAGCCTAAGCCTAAGCCTAAGCAAAAAATTGCAATCTAGAATCTAAACTCACTTCTGTATAGACCCACCAGAAACCTTTACGCCCCTTAAAGTAACATGGGCCAAAAATTCAGACTGCATAAAAGAATTTAAAAACGAAATTATTACAGTTTCAAATAAAACTCAAAAATTACAAATTCAACACTAGTTTTTTGATCTGTGCTAATACACGGGTCGAATCCGTTTGGTTTAGGGCTTGTTTACGTTACAAAACTCCAATTTAGTTTCTTCGGCGCACAGGTTAAAGGCGGCTTTCAATTGTTATGAACTAGAAAGTTCAAAACGCCTGTGCTGTTTGATTAAACAATTAGAAGATAACACGCACGTCATCATGAATTGAATAGATTTGAGATCATAAAACATTTCAAACTGAAATTGTGCAAATTCAACCAGCGGCAAATCCAAGATTATCCTGACAAAAATGAAACTTTTTAGTGTTCTGAAATTTCATTGTTTTAAACCGCGTTCTCAGCAATTTTTCATATGCTTACATTGATTAACTAAGCCGAAAATTGAAAACTTTGAATTCGTCATGTAAACCTCGATATATTTTTCAGTGCTATTTGGCTAGAAAACACATTGTGAGTTTCAGGTATTGAGAATTTGCACCGAAAAAATTTCAACACGGCTGGGCCGACGGAGGGATTCGTTTCCCGCTCGGCCAGGATCGGCCACTGTAATTGAGTCATTATTGTCAACCACGCATAAGCGACAAAATGTAAAGATACTTTTTACTCGTTTAACTGGGTAACCGGAACAGTACCAAATAGATTCTATACAGTACTGTCACTACACATTATAGTTTTTGAATCAACTGAAACCCTGGTTTTTTATGTAAACAAATGCTCCGGTATAAGGTCCAACCGTGGTGTACCAGCATTTACAGTTTTTAAATTAGATTATAGAGCGGTTTTGACAGAGACCACAGAAAACAAATTTGGCTTTATTAACCAAATTACTGCGGGTTTCTTTGAGACAAACCAAAGGAAACTAAACACTAGTCGCATCAGAAACTTTCGTGTGAACAGTGTATGATAGCATTTTAACCTTTTCACTGATAGATTTAGGCAATTTTTTGTCCATGTTATGCATATCATAGTTTTAAGCGTCGGGACTTCATGAGAACTGTGTTATATGTATCGCGGTTACGCACATATGTGAGTAAAACGAAGAAGAAAGATAGGAAACATGCAACGAAACGAAAATGGAAGAAGCTATACCCTATATCAGCCCCCCTCTTATTCGGGTCACTACAGTAATACAGCAGTCTAAAAGACTAACCTAAATTCATCAAAGCGGAATCAAATATCATTTAGTAAGACCAAGAGTGGATAATCGCTATTTAACAAGAGTGTGCTACTGGGCACAATCTGTGTTGAAAAGAATGTACTCGGCACGCGTTGCGTTTTTGGCTTCCCCCCTTTGTTTAAAGGGGGGTACAACCGGTGGGAAACATGGCACTTTATGTATGCGGTGTCAAACATGGATCCCTTATAGTTTAATTTAGGCGTATTCATGTGATA
>JASANG010003122.1:0-23584 GCA_030248215.1 Enoplolaimus lenunculus
AAATTTTCCACTTTCCCCGTTTTCCAACCAAAACCTATGCTTCAGATTTTCCCTACCAACCGAAGGTAAATCTAGGCCTTTAAATTTTCCACTTTTCCCGTTTTCCAACCAAAACCTATGCTTCAGATTTTCCCTACCAACCTAAGAATCTAGGCCTTTAAATTTTCCACTTTTCCCGTTTTCCAACCAAAACCTTGCTTCAGATTTTCCCTACCAACCTAAGGTAAATCTAGGCCTTTAAATTTTCCACTTTTCCCGTTTTCCAACCAAAACCTATGCTTCAGATTTTCCCTACCAAGCCAGGGTAAATCTAAGCATTAAAATTTTCCACTTTTCCCGTTTTCCAACCAAAACCAATGCCTTACGCTTGAATTTTCTACTTTTCCCGTTTTCCAACCGAAACCTTTGCTTCAGGTTTTCCTACCAACCCAGGATAAAAATCTAGGCATTGGAATTTTCCACTTTTCCCATTTTCCAATCAAAACGTATGGTTCAGATTTTCCCTACCAATCCAGCGAAAAAATCCAGGCATTAGAATTTTCCACTTTTCCCGTTTTCCAACCAAAACCTATGCTTCAGATTTTCCTTACCAACCCAGGGGAAAAATCTAGGCATTAGAATTTTCCACCTTTCCCGTTTTCCAACCAAAATCTATGCCCTACGCTTGAATTTTCCACTTTTCCACTTTTCCCGTTTTCCAACCATCGCTTTAGATTTCTCTTACTAACCAAGAAAGTATCTAGGCCTTTAAATTTTCCACTTTTCCCGTTTTCCAACCAAAACCTATGCTTCAGATTTTCCCTACCAACCTAAGGTAAATCTAGGCCTTTAAATTTTCCACTTTTCCCGTTTTCCAACCAAAACCTCGCTTTCTATTTTTCCTGCTACCAACCTAAGGTAAATCTAGGCCTTTAAATTTTCCACTTTTCCCTTTTTCCAACCAAAACCTATGCTTCAGATTTTCCCTACCAAGCCGGGGTAAATCTAAGCATTAAAATTTTCCACTTTTCCCGTTTTCCAACCAAAACCAATGCCTTACGCTTGAATTTTCTACTTTTCCCGTTTTCCAACCGAAACCTTTGCTTCAGGTTTTCCTACCAACCCAGGATAAAAATCTAGGCATTAGAATTTTCCACTTTTCCCGTTTTCCAACCAAAACCTATGCTTCAGATTTCCCTACTAACTCAGCGTAAAAATCTAGGCACTAAAATTTTCCACTTTTCCCGTTTTCCAACCAAAACCTACGCTTCTGATTTTCCCTACCAACCCAGGGGAAAAATCTAGGCATTAGAATTTTACACTTTTCCCGTTTTTCAACCAAAACCTATGCTTCAGATTTTCCCTACCAACCCAGTGGAAAATCTAGGCATTAGAATTTTCCACTTTTCCCGTTTTCCAACCAAAACCTATGCTTCAGATTTACCTACTAACCCAGCGTAAAAATCTAGGCACTAAAATTTTCCACTTTTCCCGTTTTCCAACCAAAACCTACGCTTCTGATTTTCCCTACCAACCCAGGGGAAAAATCTAGGCATTAGAATTTTACACTTTTCCCGTTTTCCAACCAAAACCTATGCTTCAGATTTCCCTACCAACCCAGAGTAAAATCTAGGCATTAAATTTTTTTAATTTTCCTACCAAATCAGCGGAAAATTTGGACATCTTACAGGAGTGGCTGCACTGCACTCCTGGTTATAAGTTTTCCACCGTGGAAAACTGGAAGCCCCTGTGCTCAGACATTGGCCAAATTTTTAATAATAATGTTTTAAATTTAAGACTTTTAGTGTTATGAACGCTTAAGAAAAATATTTCTGAAATATTGAAAACATTTCTGAAATATAAGACAAATATTTCTGAAGTAAAACACAGAGAATTGCCATGGAATCCGACTACAAAATTGTGAAAACCGACTCAAAATTGGGGGCTAAAGCTCAACCCAATACCGTTATTTTACAACTTAAAGATACGTCCAAGTTGGAAACTTTAGGTTTGCGGGGGCCTGAGGCAGAGCACAACCCGAAATATCTTTCAAATTCGATTATTTAGATGCACTTATAATACAAACGGATCAACTTTGTACATACATAAAAATCAGAAAGTTATAATTCTTGAATAAAAGGAAGATATTTCTTGAAAGAAGGAAATTTGTGTCTTATAAATTAAATTGACAACAGCAATTAATGAATATAAGACATTTATGTTTTAATCAGTTAAGAAATGCATGAAATACAAGACATTCTATGCCTTGAAAATTTAAGACAGTAGAAGTCTTGAAATTTAAAGACAATTTATTTTGTTGTATTAATAAACACCGATTACTAGATAAATCGTAGTTCAATGATATCCATTATTTTGGCAAAGTTAGTTGCTTTGCCGAGTACAACCGGTCTGGTGCTTTAAAGGAAAACAGCTTATCCGAATGGCAAAATGATGTACCATAATGTCGCCCAATGTTTAATACGCTGACGGTCGTCCCGCTATCCCGGGACAACGACAAGCAGGAGTGCAGCGGACAGTGGGACAACCGGAACAGTAGGACAGCCGGGACAACGGGACAGCTGGGACAACAGGACTGCCGGACAGTGGGACAGCGGGGACAGCTGAGACAGCGGGGACAGTTGGGGCAGCGGGGAAAGTTGGGGCAGCGGGGACAGCTGGGACTGCGGGGACAGCTGGGAGAGCTGGGACAGCAGAAACAGATGGGACAGCGGGGACAACAGGGACAGCGGGAATAGCGGGAACAGCTGAGACAGCTGGGACAGCTGGAACAGCTGGGACAGCGGGGGCAGCTGGGACCGCGGGGACAGCTGGGACAGCGGGGACAGCTGGGACAGCGGGGACAGCTGAGACAGCGGGGACAGTTGAGGCAGCGGGGACAGCTGGGACTGCGGGGACAGCTGGGAGAGCTGGGACAGCAGAAACAGATGGGACAGCGGGGACAGCTGGGACAGCGGGAATAGCGGGAACAGCTGAGACAGCGGGGACAGCTGGGACAGCTGGTACAGCGGGGACAGCTGGTACAGCGGGGACAGCTGGTACAGCGGGGACAGCTGGTACAGCGGGGACAGCTGGGACAGCGGGGACAGCTGGGACAGCGGGGGCAGCTGGGACAGCGGGGACAGCTGGGACAGCTGGAACAGCTGGGACAGCGGGGGCAGCTGGGACCGCGGGGACAGCTGGGACAGCGGGGACATCTGGGACAGCGGGGACAGCTGAGACAGCGGGGACAGTTGAGGCAGCGGGGACAGCTGGGACTGCGGGGACAGCTGGGAGAGCTGGGACAGCAGAAACAGATGGGACAGCGGGGACAGCTGGGACAGCGGGAATAGCGGGAACAGCTGAGACAGCGGGGACAGCTGGGACAGCTGGTACAGCGGGGACAGCTGGTACAGCGGGGACGGCTGGTACAGCGGGGACAGCTGGGACAGCGGGGGCAGCTGGGACAGCGGGGACAGCTGGGACAGCGGGGACAGTTGGGACAGCGGGCACAGCTGGGACCGCGGGGACAGCTGGGACAGCGGGAACAGCTGGGACAGCGGGGGCAGCTGGGACCGCGGGGACAGCGGGGATGGCGTCTTTTCAGCGGGTACAGCTGGGACAGTGGAAGAGTCGAGACAGCGGGATAACTGGGCTAAACTTAAACCTTAGCCGTAAGCCTAAACCTAAACCAAAGTGTAAGCCTACGCTCTAGGTAAAAAACCAACGCTTTGAAGCCTGAACCTAGCCAAAGCCAAAACCTATGGCTAAGCGTAGCCTATGTCTGAGACCTGGCCTAAGCCGGCGAATCATAAAATGGATGACGCATAAAAGTCACGGAAGGGAAAATTTGTAAGCTACATTGTATGTGAATGCAATCTAGTATTTTATTTGAATTCATTATCCGGCTCCCGCTCCGGCTCCGGCCGGATACTAGATTATTCGGCTCCGGCACCGTCAGTTTATGGTATCCGGTTGCACCTTGGTCTTGGGGGGCGGCAGCCCCCATCCTGCTTAGGGTCCTTCCAAGTGCGGGGGGTGCCGCCTTTCCTGCGAAAATATATAGCTTCCCCATTTTTCTTTTTCCCAAAGAAAGTATACTGTTATAAGGGCGCTCACACGGGCGGCATTGGAGGGCCGTTCCCACCAAATTTGGCTGGCGCTCCACTAATCAAGACTGGGAATGCAGAAAGCAATATTTTAAGCGCTTAAAAAGCAATTACCATATATAAATATAATGCTCTAAATGTCGCCGTTGCGCGATTGTTCAGAGGTTTTATGAATACTTTGCGCAATCGCCATGATTCATTTATATATTTTCGTCAAGCCTTTAAACACTTGAACACAGATTTACTTCTAATTTTAATGTTACAAAGGCATTTATTCCGAACAGGCGTCTATTCTAGTAAAGTGATATGTCGGCTAGTTAAAGTTTGCGGCCCATGTTTGAGGGCCGTGCCGCTGTCCCGCGACAACAAACAGGCTGCTTTAATGTTTTTGAGGTTAGGTATAGGCTATTCTTAGGACTTCGGGTGAGGCTTAGGCTTTAGGCTTAGGCTGAGGCTTAAACTAAGGTTTAGGCTTAGGCAATGGCTTAGGCTTAGGGGCCCATGTACAGAACAAGGGTTTCCACTTTTCCATTGTGGAAAACTTATGACCAGGAGTGCAGAAATTAACGTTTGTGGAAAATTCCAAGTTTAAAAAATGAAAATATATACATTTGCTAAACACGATTCATAAACTGCAATAATCAAGAACAAAGCCTCGTACTTAGATTGCTAAGAAACACTACCATGTTTCTAACATTAGAGAAACTATATTCTTCCTAAGATTAAGAACACCACCTTGTTTGTAGGGTACCTTCAACATCGTTTGATGCAAAGTATAAATTGGTATTTACTTAGCTATGTGATGGAACTTGCGAGATTTTACGTCTATTTTTAGCTGTTTTGCAAATTTACAATTTGCATTTGTTTGACTGGACTGGATAAATTACATGTTTGTGTGCCGTTTACGTATATCAAGAGGCGTCTTTAGGATATTTCGCCACCGTATGAATTCATGACACCACTGGCTGCAGAGTGATTCCTTAAGTGTAAAAACGATGAAAACTTACGTTTTAGGAAGGCACTGGCCTAATACGGAGATTTTCAATTATCCGAAAGCGGGTAGATTCCGGGTCTTGATTGATTCTGGAACAGTTTAAATGCGGTTTTACGTATCCCTATGGCTTCTACGCAAGCATTAGACACCGTTCAGCTCTTTTTTACTGCGAGTATCAAATACAACGCAAAACAATACAAAACAAGCGCGTTAGTCGCGATTTTCCAACTGGATTATATCGTAATCGGAACAATAGCAAATTTATACCGGAATCGGAATCTGTGTGACTATACGGATAAGTTGTATTAACATGGGTAAAATTGATGTATGGCGTCTGTTTGCTGGCAATTCTCAAAAACGTCGTATGAACAAATTGATAATCATTTTTGGGCTCTGTAAAGCTAACTAAAATCAATTTTGATTAAAACAATTTCATAGCTAAATCATGCAAAATATTTATACAACATATCACAACATGTAGGTTTAAAAATAAAATGCGGAATCGGAATCGGAAGTCGTTTTGAATCGGATTTCTAATTGGAATCAGAATTCCGAAATAGTATTTGTCGGATTTGGAACAAGAGTGTTAGACAAAACCAAAAACAAAACACAATTCTTCAGTTCTCCACCTCAATACTAAAATATTATTGGGCTAATCGCCCCCGCATAGTTATCAAATATGCATAAAATAACCAAATTATTAATATTTTTATTATTTATTTTTCGTTTTTGGTTCCTTTTGTTTTGTTTGTTTCTTTTCTTTCGTTTCTGTTTGTTTCTACTTCGGCCATTTTGCCCCTAGCTATGTCATTCCCATTGTACCATTGTACCACAGTATTTTAATATACCCTGCTGCAAATAATACTATCCAACACTTATATACAGGTGCAACCGGAATTCCGGTTCCGGCATTTTTTCACCTTCCGATTTCGGTAAAGTTTTACAGGAATTAAAAATTATGATATTAAAAGTTGGCAGCTGGGAATTGAGATATTTTATTAAAAAACGACGATAAAATTAAATAGATTTCATTCGTATATGTAGTATATAAACCTTGATGATCGTCGAAAATAAACCATCGAAGGCAGATTTCTCTTCCGTGGATTATGAAAATCTAAAATACAGCAGATAAAATGAATACATTTCTCCAACTTGGGTTATTTCACCAATAATGTTGCAAAAAAGAAAATTGAAATGAATTTTTAGGTGACATGTATTTTTAATTTTCCTGTTCCGTTTTTGATAATTTTTCAAATTCCGGTTCTGTGTACTAGAATTTTTTCAAATTCCGGTTCCAGTAAATTGTAATTCCGGTGGCTCCCTGCTTATATATGTTTTGTCAGATTCTCTCAATCTACTAGCTAAGCTATTGTAAAGTCACTGAAAATTAGAACAATCCGTAATGACTAATTACGTATATGAACGGTTAAAATTGGCAGACATGGAGGAGCGAAGTGGAAGGAGCACCTGAGAATTGGTAGGAAATAGGAATTGGAATCCTGAAAACATAGAAAAAGATGACGTTTTAGAATTAGCACGAACTAGGCAAAAAGAGATAAATTTGCAGAAAATATGAAGCACATTGGGAAGAGTCCATAGAATAGGGTTGACAGTCTCAATGAAGAAGTTCAGACGGAGACTGAGACAGTCTCAAATTCTTTGACCATTAGACTGTTGAGAACACAACGTAAGCGTGGTAGCCGTATTCATTTATTTGGCACAAAATAGACATATGACAACAATACATATCGTCAAACAGACTTATTTTATATCACACAAAAATTGCACTGTCGCAGAATCATATTAATGGTATGGTACTGGCTTGTCTGAAATCGCAGAAGTTTACACTACGTAAAAACTTTATAATATTGAAGTTTCATTAATACTCACTTTAATTCTGTTGCCCACAGACTAAAATTAGCACATAGATCAGTTCAATACATAAAATTTTTCACAAAACAGAAATAAATGTATCAGAGTTCGCTTTTAAACACAAATTTTGACAATCTTGCAGCCGTAAGTCTATTCCACAAGTCGCTAGGACCAAGTTCATAGCTGTATTCCAAAGAAGTTCGCTATCAGTACTTGTTGGAGAAATGCATCAATACCTACGAGCCAAGCGTTCGATCCGTGGAAAACGATGCGCAAATTCTCATATAATTTTCTTATAACAATAATAAACATTAATAAAACAATATGCCACAACTGGCACTCCTGGTTGACATCAATACCGGAGTCTCAGGTGAGACTGAGTAGACTTTTCAAAAGCTATGACTGAGTCCACTCGAGTTTCAGGAATTTTCTAGGCTTGACACTTAACATAGCATGGCCGGCTAAGTGCACGCCAAGTAGTGACATGTGTTGTTTTGGCCAGCCATTGGCTCGAAATTTCATTTAAAATTCATTTGTCGCTATGATGCAAAGTCTGCCTTTATCGCCACTAAGCACGGCAAATTGGACCGAAAAAATTTACGCGGAAATGAAGAAAGTTCTGATCAGAATTTATTTGGAAGGGATAAATTGAAGTTTTTTGATCAATTATTACAAGTACCGTAGGTCAAATTTTGCTTGGACTTCGTAAAAACGGTACACAAAACGGTTAAGGGCTAGGTTATTGTGGTTGGTACATTAATTTTTTGCTAAACTGGCTATGAATTTTCTGGATCCTTTGTAAAAGCCATTCAGAGCTAACAGCGAGGTTGTAATTACTGGGTGTGTATCAGTATGGGTTAATCAGGCGAGTTGAACGAGGATAAATACTACAACGTTCAATTCGGTCAATCGAATTGGAAACGTCAACTCGTAATCGTATAATATTTAGTTTGATTTGTTGCAAGATAATTGTTATACCCTAATAGATCTTAACTACAACAACACATAGTATTACTCTATATAACAGTAAACAAACGGCTAATAATGTATGGGTGCTTTTGCTGAATTAACAGTGGAATCCTTACGTGGCCACTAAAATGTAACGGGCTCGGTTGGGGGCTAGTACTCATTGTTAACTGGTAAAGGCTTGTGTTCGGCTAGTGTAGAACCAACAGCAACTTTTGGTAATTATTTACTTTTGGGCGGTTCACATACTCTGCAAACTGCATCAGTTTGCCTTGTTATAAGCCAGCGATAGCAGCGGCGTACCAACTGTAACAGTTGGCTGCAACTCTAGATAACCCTAGCTTATCGGAACGAACGGTAAGCTAACAGTATTAAATGCTAGTCTGCAAAGATTTATTATGCGCTGCGTAATTAGTGATTAAAATCACACTGAACGTTAAAGCACACCTCATTCTGCAAGAAATGCACCGCATATATAACCCAAACTGCAGTCTGAGTTAAATACCAATAAATTTGTAAAGTTTAAAAATGTTAGCAAAAACGATATTATACAACTGCAATTTTTTATTTTTAACATTTCTTTCTAGTCAAAACAATGTGGTAACTGCACTAAAAGCATGCAACAATCTGGAAAGAGGGGACGAACCTAGAATTTAAGCGAGTGTCATATGCCTAAGCTGTTGTGTAGCTAGTTTAGCCTAATGCCACGGTATAACGGGGTTTTATTGTCACATTATCACAAAGTGGTTCAGTCTTGCTAAGACATACCCGTAAACCTACCCATAAAGGTTTCAAAACAGAGCAGTCTGCATTTGGTCCTTGCTAAATTGTAGAGCTTCTGCCAAATAATTAGGTTAAATAATGAACTATTCCACCAAACAAATACTTGAGCGAAAAGGTTGTGCTCATAAATTAAGCCATTTTTGTGAGTGTAGTACTAAGGTTGAATTTGCTACGATCCTGATTTACCAAACAATATTAAAGTCAATTATCGTAATATCGGGAGCTCTTTAGAATGTCCACTAAAACAGTGAAGATTGCATGTCGCAAGTCATGGTAACTGTTTCCCGCCGTTAGTTATTGCATGTGTAGTGTGGAGCTGAATGCCATCATTTGGATATAATATAAGGAATGCAATAGTTCATTGCATGCAAAGTGGTGTATGTCGTCATCGGGATGAGTATATAGCAATTGTTTCTACCGGGACTCATGAAAAGCGAGACCGAGATCGAGATCGCGACCTGCCAAATCCCGAGACTTGCTGATACCGATGCCGAGACCGCTCATCTCTGCTTCTGGAAACCCTTTTGGAACAAAATGGTGGTTGAAATTTGATTACACAGCACTGAAATTTGACAAAAGTAACAATACATCAAGGATTTACCTTGAACATCAAGGAAAAAAATCACTATAACATAGTGTTGCAAGTCTCAAAACTACTGTGGCGAAATTTTTTTACTAAATAGAGTGAGTCCAGCTTGAAATGATCCTATGGAGCTTAAAAATACCGAGGGTTGACAGAATATGGGTTTATGAGGTTTATGTATATAAATAGTTAAACTAGTTACTATATATAATTCCAATTCTACAACCCGGACCAATTTTCCTTGCGCGAACCAATTCCCCTGGGGCGGACTATTTTTCATGGCATGACTTTTCTGTGACACCGGTCCTGGATGTCGAATTTTTGCCGCAGCCGGACATCTGGTTGTACCACACCCTGCTCGCTGAATAGAGTGCTTTACATGTAGCAATATACCATATTTTTTTACATATATATACATATACGTATGTATAATGAACAGTGCATTTGGTGATTAATCGGTTACGATATTTAAGTAGCGTTTTACAAATTCTTCACAATGTCAGGCGATATCAGAAAGGTGTCTTCAACCTCTCGCTTTCGTGTTGATCCAGTATCAGTAGCTCGAAATGATTTGTCGAACCCAGAAATAAGCACGTCACAGTTTGAGGTAAACAAATTAAATTATGATGTTTTAAAAACGGCAAAGAAATAGTTGATGTTTTAAGAACTGCAAAGAAATGGTGATTGAAGTTTTTGCAGGCATCGGAATGGAAAATTATACATTTCCGTACCAAAAAATTTTGATACCGAAGTTGATTCCCAGATGACAAACTGGAAGTAGTAGTAATGTACGTTTGTTTACTTTGGGGTTTATTACTTATGCATATCTGTGATAGGAGCATCCGTGAGACACAGCCACGTTAGTGTTTATATATGCAGGATCTTAGACTTTTTACGTGAAATATTGATTTATTACTTCAAGACTACGGAACACCAAAGTGACGATGTATGCGTGACGTCACTGGAGTCCAAGCACGGTTTATGTAAAGATGTTGTAGCGGATCAACTTCAGAAAAGTGGAGCTAATTTTCATGCACAAGTGAGCGCTTAAAATTGCATAATATAGGGAAATACCTACCTGGCAAACTTTTTTCAATCATTACATATAGTTAATGTGTCATAACGTAAACCAGGGCTTTTAGCGCTATATATCAGGACAGGATCAAGTTCGCATGGAATTCCTGTATCTTAGATTTTTTTCTTAGATTAGTTACGTTTTAATTTTAGAGCAGTTGAAATGCAAAATTTTGCAATCGCTTGACAGGTTTGAAGTGTTCGCTGTGTCAAAATTGGAATGTAAAATTTGAAAATAAGAATCGGCATCGGTGTAGGCATCCGCAAAAATTTCGATACCGGCTAAGTCTACCTGCGCCAAAATTAGGTATGTGTCGATTAATTGGCTTCGGTAATAATTGGCGCCTTCCGTGAGTATCGGCATCGGCACTGCAAAAAATGTCTAGTCTTTGGCGATAGTTTTTGTACATAACAGTAACTTGTAAGTCTAGCAATATCAATTCTTGGCGCGTATCAGTGTGTCTGATCGATCAGAGCACTGTTGTATCGTGTTTGTGTTTGAAAAATATAATTTAAAGGAACCATTCCCATAAAATTATAATCGAATATATTGGTTAGGGTTTTTAAGTCTTCGCTTAATGATGTAATATAGTAACCAATCTGCTCTTTAAGCATTGTGTACTAAAGTTGGAACATACGTCAGCATCGGTATCGGTTCACCACCAACAAAAATTTTAGAACGTCTAAAGGTTAATGTAGAGTGACACACAGAGTATATAAGGTCGTAGGATGTCGCAATGGACAATGCTTTTGATTTGTCTACGCGAACGCCCACAGTGGTGTTATATCCTCTTCTACTTTATCTATCTATCTATGTGTTCAAAATAATAGGCATGCCGAGACTAATGCTAATAAGCTATACACGGACACAACAGCTGAACTGTAGAATGTGTAAAATTTTGTTATAGTGCGTTATTGAATTAGTTATCTTCGTTTTAGGTAACTAACTTTCTACCTTATTTTAGGCAGATGATACCGTAAGTTCTAACAGTAGTAAACCGATCAGGGTTGGCAAATTTGTAAAGTTTGTTGTTGCGTCACCGGGAGATCCGGATGCAGATAATGAAACTTTTGTTGGAGATGTACATCGTTTGTCGCATCAAGCCACCTCCACTATGAATGCTAAAAGTTTTCGGTAAGTAAAGTTGCGGTAATAGACGCAGCTAAAATGCGGTTACAGACGCGAATGAAAACGCAACTGCGAACGCAATTAAAATCACGACTACAATCGCGTCTCAAACCACGTTTGAGCCACGATCACTAAAAACTCAGATGCGGCTGCGTAACCGCAACCGCAGTGGACGCAATCGCGATTTCTGCGCACTTAATTCTGTCCGTGACTGTAGTTTGCAGTACAGGCGCATAGTTATGTTTGTTTTGTTTCGAGTTGTTTTGTTACTTATGGAGGTTTAGGCTCCAGTTGTCAGAGCCAGCCGTTTATATTGAAAGTATTGCTGCAGAAACGTCGAAACAATCGACAAATTGCCAAACATAGACCACTATCGTAACATTATGTCGATGGCTGGGGCTATGGTATCGCGTCCAACCCTTCAAGATCTTCAAGGTGGATCGGGAAATGCAATTTCTGAAGAATGTCGGGATGTTGAAATGCCAACGTCGAAAAAGGTAACAGTTGGTTCGTTTAAGGTTATCTCTTTATACATACACGAGTATATCGTACTATGCTTCTCTCAAATATATTTCCAAATTTCGTGCAACAAGAATTGAACTATATATTACCGCGAGCTTTGAACTTCAGAGCAGCAGGGATGGGCGGTCTCGGTCTCGGCAAGTCTCGGGATTTGGCTGGTCTCGGTCTCGCGTTTTGTAAGCCTAGGTGGTTTGCAAACCGAGACCAAAAAGGTGAAAAAGCGACGAGTAGCCACAAAAAATTTTCGTTGGATCGCAGCTTTGGCCCGGAAGTACTTGCGCGTTTCGTCTACCAACACAGACAGAGAAACAGAATGACCCTCTGGTTACGCACAATTCTAGTTTTTGAAAGAAAACACAAAACACTTTGCTTATATTGTGACAAAGCACAAATAGTTGCATTTTCGCGTTTAAAACATTTATAGCATTGTGTAAAAATATGGGTCATCCACATTCATAATGTCTACGCTATGTTAATAAATTCTCCAGTGTATTCGGTTTTGCCCGTGATAAAAAGCAACGCTATAGCTTTCAGTTGGGGTTGTACTGAGGGTGTTTTGATGAGACAGTGGCAGGGTGCAACCGGCAACCGGAATTCCGGTTCCGGTTCCGGCATTTTTCCCCTTCCGGTTCCGGTAAATTTTTACCGGATTTAAAAATTCCGGTATTATAATCTGGCCGTTTTCTTAACTTTGCTAATTTTTAAGAATCTCTTTTGAAAGCCACTTGTACTCCGAATATAAGCCATTGATGGTGGATTTCACTTCAGTCGATGATGAAAATCTAAAATACAACAAATAAAATAAATACCTATGTTCGACTAAGGTTATTTCACAAATAATAGAGCAAAAAATAAGATTAAAATGAAAGTTTTGGTGAAATGCATTTTTCACTTTCCGGTTCCGGTAAAATTTTCAATTCCGGTTCCGGTAAATTGTAATTCCGGTTGCAGCCTGGACAGTGGGATTTGTCCCGAGCGTTTTCGAAGGGTATGTGAACAGTAGCGAAGTGAAAATTATAGTAAAACATAAAGTTTGGCGGCGATTTATTACTTTAATTGAATGAAACTCCAATTCAGAGCAGATTAAAATGTTCAAAACTTTTGTTAAAAAATCTTTTTTTTATTTTCGGTATCTGTTAAAAATTGACCGAGACCGAGACCTACAGTCTCGATCTCGGTAGGTTGGGTCTCGGTCTTGCTTTTTCGACAGAGACCGTCCATCCCTGCAGAGCAGTTAAATTTCTGTATTAGGTTGATGACCATGATGACGATAAACAAACACCTGCTTTGCGTCCGCTGCCAGAAACAAAACAGCCGAGCCTCAAATTTGGATGGATTAAAGGAGTTCTGGTGAGTTTTATGTTGTAGGTGCCATTTGTTATCCTGCTGTCGATTTTAATTAGAGGTCACCTGCTTGAGGTGACGGCATATCATCTTGTTTTTGCTTTACTGTGCAAGCGGAAACTGTCAAAAACGGTGGAACCTTCATTCCTGGCTGATCTCGGTAATTTCGATGTCTAAAACATTTCAAGTGTACACACATATGTCTGTTTTGTATTATTTGTACCCGTTTTTTTGCTCTTGTTAGGTTGTATGTTGTGTTTGTGTTTGGGCGTTCGTCGCATGATGTATAATATGGTTGTGTTTAGGTGAGGTGCGTCTTGAATATACTTGGCGTTATGCTTTACCTTAGATTGACATGGGTGACGGCACAAGCTGGAATTCGTGAGTGTTTACTAATAATAATATACATATGCTTTTTGTTATGTAGCTGTCATGATGTAGGTGTGAGACTAACTGGCTTCTCCACAGCTTGAAAATTTCCGCCGGGGGGGGGCGTTTCCTGGGGGGCAGCTGATTTTGCTGGGGGCAGTTTTCCTGGGGGCCCCCAGATGATCTGGGGGGTCCTGGGGGGCAGGCTTAAAATTTTGCAAGCCGACTTTTTGGACCATTTTTTTCATTCTAGACCGTGTTTCCAACTCAACGTAAGATTACTCATCGCTCAACATGACAAAAATTTCTCGCAAACGCTAATAACAATAATTTTAACTAATATTACGTATATACTGACAATTTAACCAGAAGTTGAAAGAAGCACAATTATATAAAATATAGATAATCTATAATTGAAACTGTGATTAATATATATTTTGTATATTAGTCACAGCTTCAATTTATCATAAGGCTCAGGCGGGTTGAACTTGCTGCTGCAAGGTACTTTCGAATGCTGTATGCCCTGAAACGGTCTTTATATAATTGTGCTTTTTCAGTTCATTATTGAATTGTATTAGTTACTACGGGTATTTGTAACGCTAGTAAAAATTATGAGTACTCAGCGTAATATAAAATCATATTTTGCCGAATGTCCGCCTCAAAAGAAGTCCAGGTCTTTACGTTTTAACATTGAAAATTTTTGACCTAGAAAAGTCCTGGGGGCCACCAGCAAAAAAATTTGCTGGGGGCGGCCGAAAATTCGCCGCGGGGCCTTTCCTGGGGGCGGCAAAATTTTCGCCGGGGGGGGGAATGAAAATTTCGAAAAGTGCTGGGGGCCCCCGCCCCCCCCCCCCCCCGCTGTGGAGAAGCCAGTCTAAGCACATAGATTAGTCGGAAAATGTCTATCTGACAGTTGAATTGGTTTCTCCAGAAATTACATATAGTTTACGCTATGTCAGGTAACCGCGGCGTTTATGATGTGTTTTTAGGGATCGAAAACTCGAAAATCGGATCTACTTGACTTATTTTTCCTCGTTAACTGAATACTGTTTTAAAACGACCGTGCGCTGTAGCCAAACCGACAAAATAAATCGATATTTTTGATGAAGCCTATGAACAGGAATAATATTGGCATTACTCCCGTTTCAGTTCCTCTTTTAGCATTGAACACCATGGAAAATATGAATGCATAGCTATTACAATATTCATTAGTTACAATATTTGTTGTTTCTTATATTTTAGTTCAGGCATCAATTATTGTTCTGCTTTCATCATTAGTCTCTGTTCTCACGACACTTTCAATGTGCGCAATTTGTACAAACGGAGAAATACGAGGTGGTACGTGGTCATACTATATAAATGAAGTGTTCAAGGCATTTACTGCATCCCAACAGAGCAGGTGGAGGGTTCTACCAAAGGCATACTTCGGAAACGTAAAGAAAATTTTGAGTTGGATTTAATTTTTACGGAAAAATTAATGTTTTTAAGAAATTTTCTGTCATTCTGGACCTCTCGCATATTAAACACAGTTCGCGCGCTCCAGATTCGCTCCATTAAAATGCTCAACCGGGAGTGAAATCTTGATTGTTATTTATTTCTAAATCCGCAGAACGAATATTTTAAAATTTTTGCTGTTCACAAGTTATGGTAGTTGGGGACATATTAGCTACGTTTTTGAAACCGTACTTAGCATGACTTCACACTTAAGTTGCTAAATAAACAATTTATCGTTTGTGAAAGCGTACTTAAGTTAACTTAAAGTTCTGGATACTACTCTTGGCACAATTGAGATTCTGACTCATCGAACCTCCGTTGTATGAAACAAATCTATGACTTCCTTGTTACAGCGCTGGCCAATAATCTGAAATTTTTTGTTTTTGTCCAAAAAGTTAAGTATTTACTTCGATCGTGACTTAACTAAGTACATAAAGCTTTTAACTTAGTGGTTTAAGTATACACTTAAAACAAAGCTTAAATAAATACTTAAGTAAGATTACTGAAACTCATCCAGTATGTATCTTTATCAGCATTTACGCGCTGTGGCTGTGAGGTTTTATGGCAAGAACATCATGTAACATCAAAGTTTCTTTCTACTTTGTTGTTAGCTTAGGTGGTTGATTGCTGATAGCCTGGGGCCGTGCGACCTGGCCCCGACTTGCCGGGGGCTAACCAACCCCAGTTTGTATATACAAACCTTAATCGACTCTCATGATAAACAATTTTATCACTCTCGGTTTTCGTTTGAAAAATTTGCGTGTTCTGACTTGTCCTCTGTTGGTACCGGCCCCATGCAGGAACCGGAATTTTTTTACGAGTTTGTGGCAAATTATTTCTAATCATTGGAATATTGGAAAAAACCCCGTTTCTGATGTGTTTTCACAAAACTTGATGATGAAATAAGCCATTTTTGACAAATTTTCTAAAAAGTCCAAAGTAATTCGGTGATGAAAATTATTTCCAATTTCGGTTCTTGTTCCTGTTTCGGGTCCTGCAAAGAAACACAATTCGTGTTCCTTTCCTCCGGTATAATCGTACCGGATACCTGATATTTACTGTTGTGGTGATGAATATCATAATGCTTTTTACCAGTAAACTTCTTTAGTATCTGCCTCCGATTACACTTCTGGGATGTCAAGAAGTTCAAGTTTATGTAAAAATAATTCGTTTTTGCTGTATTTTCAGCGCGCTCAAGGTTTTCTTGTGTTATAAAGTTAATAATTGGTGCTGCTGATAATATGAAATTGTTTAATGCAAAAAAGCGTTTAACTCTCACTCGATTACATAAATTAAAAGTAACTGAAACGTATCAAAACTTGAGCTTCTTGACTTGCCCAGAAATGTAATTGCAGCAAGATATTAAATATGCTCACGTGAAAAAGCAATTTTATGATATTCGGCACCACAATCGTAAATGTCCGGTACCCGGTAGGTTTATACCGGATACGAATATCAGTTTTTGTTTGATATTAAACGGGAACCGGATATCCGGTCGTACCCTGATATATTGGTTTGCGGTTGTGTTTTAATTTGAGCGTTGAGCTTTATCACGTGCTGCGGGAAGCGGGGGCGTTTGCAGTAAAGTGCGGGTTGGGAAGCAGGGTACACAATTGCTATTTCAGTTAAAATTAGACTTACAATTAGTTCTGATTACGATTGAAAATTTAAAATATAACACGGGAACTTGTCGACTCCCTTTCATTGTGAAGCCGTTTTCGCAACCTTTTTCATTTAGCTTTCGAGCGGATAGGTAAGTGTTTTTATGGTACCATCCATGATACCGTGTAACTACGGGACATATCAAATATATACATATGCTGAAATTCAATTCCTGGTCCTGTTGCTGTTGTTGATTGCGACTCACGCGTTGCGACAAACCAAAGTCCGTCACACCACCGCGACCACGTTTCTTGTATATTCTCGAATTGCGAATGCCGCAGAAGGCCCACCTCCAAAAAGTATCCATGTGCGTTTTGTAGTTCCATAATTGGTTAGTCAATGTTCAACTGTTTGCGGTTCTTTCTTGCATAATGGGCAAATTGGATCATGTCCACTCGATATCAATACCCTGTATGCCGCCAATAATCTGCAGTGCCCCGTGCGCACTTGTGCCAGCAGGATACTATTTCTGCTCATTGATTGAGGCTTTCTGTCAAAATTGCCTTCGTATATTTTCCGGTTGTCGGATCTTGATGTTCTTGAATCCACGAACTGTCGCCTAATCGCTGCTGATATTGCTTTATACCTATCGGATCCGAATCTGTTGGCATTGTTGTTGCCAATTTTGCTTCTTCGTTCGTCATCTCATTACCCACTATGTCTACATGCCTGCCAATCCATTGAATAGTATCGCGCACATTCAAGTCTGTAGAGATGTGGACATGTCCACCATCTCGGTTATGTTTGAAAAACTTTGGTATGTGACATCGGGGAAACACCGAATTCTGGTGTGAGATGATTTTCTGCACAGTAATTGTGATCGAGTCGGAAAAGGGCGGGTAGACCCTGGAAGCATAGTTAGTTGAGAATGTGTGTAATGACAGTTTTATGTAAAAGTAGTTAATTTTAGCGGTTGATGATCCTGGATGCGAATTTAGTTTATTTTTGCTTAGCTTGGCAGATTTCTTTGAAATTTGATGAATTTTGGAGTGGAGTAACGATTGGATGATAGCCGGTGCGGGATCCACGGACCGGTTGTGCAAAATAGTCGTCAATTCTGACTTTAGCTGTGTTTAAATCTGCCCTTCAGTATATTTGAATTTAATTGGGGTGAAAGTTTGTGATTTAATTGACATGTTTTCTTTCTGTTATTTTTGAAATGACTTCAGATTTCGCATTTGCACACAGGCCCACTCGAGATCGCGTGTGGGATGGTCCTGGGCAACTGGTATTGATTTTAGTGGCTGGACATTTTTGCAACATACGTGTTGGGCAGGTTTAAGCGCTGATCGGCCTAACCTGCGGCCGTTACAGATCCCGGCGTTTTCTGCTCCTGAAATCATAGTAAGTGTTTTTACGGGAATTCTTTGTATGCTAACTGATTATCCGATGTTTTCGGAATTGTTAAAAGGGGTTTAACCCAATTGCGAGTCACTGAGTACTTAAAAACTGTGATAATCTGTATAGTGATCGATTTGAAATGTCTCAAAGAGCTAGCCAAAATTCGTTGACGATATCCGTCCTGGACTGCTCAGTCCCAGGCTAAGTGAGTGAACGGATATTTGGCGATCTCTAGTGTAATGCGCTCAGTCTAGCCTGTACACCTAGTTAATTACTTTTCACCCCACGGTTGACCTGTCAAGAGCGGTATCTGACCACGTTCAGGGTTTCCCATGACGATCACTTGGTTCGGCAACTCGCCTGAAACTACTTCTTCGTTTAGTACGATTGTCTATTTCGCGCTCCAACGCTCGCCACTTGATTTTATCTGCTCACAACCGCATCGTCTTATTGAAAGCCCTTGTAATCAATCGTTTTTATGTTGTTGCGTATGACTGAAGCCGTGTTTCGTTACGTAATGATTCGAGCGGTGTACTGGCCAGCTGATCATTGATAATCCGGAGCGCTTTATCGTTGTTGTGCCCTAGTGCTGCAGTCCAAAATGTTTCTATACAACGTCAAATATACCGACGTCATGTTATCTTTCTTCCAACCCTGTTTCGTAGTGCTCAGAGCTGCTAACGTACGAAGCCGTTGTCCGGCATTGTTGCAAACTTTCCCAACGATCATAAGTTATTCCGAAGAAAACTGAATTTGGGTTGAACTTGATTGTTTTGCCACTGATGTAAATAATAGGTGTGCAACGAGATTTGTGTACGCTCGATGTTAGTACTCTGATTTTACAGTTGTCCTGGTTCAGCGGCAATTTTGCCCGACCACTCCATTTTCAGATTGTTTACAAACTTTTCTGCATCGCCATCGCTGCTTCTTTCTTGTTTGTATTTGTAAACCATAAGGCTGTCATTTGCGTACATGCTTAACAATCAAGCTGTTTGGAATCGTGTCGCGTGCCCGATCAATGAACAGTGTGAAAAAAGTGCGGACAAAACTGCCCCTGTGGTAGGCCTTGTTACAGGCACCGGTATTTGCTCGTTTGTTCCTTAATCTTCACTTTTGCATATCGATATCTCAAAAACCTCTGCACCAAACAATAAATCGCCTGGGCACCCTTAGTTCTCTGTGTAAGTTTAGCCTGGAACCCATCGCTAATTTCTTGGGACAAGCGAGCAAGCCGATCTTCACAGCTTCGCAACCTCTGAAAACCCGACTGATCCTCGTTTATCCAGCGGTATTTTTCGGCAAGATGATTACGTCTATTTGCAATTATTTGTTCCATTGTTTTTGCGGACACTGATGTCAAGCTAATAGGCATATACGACTCTAAATTGGCAGTTGGCTTCCAAACTTCAGTAATGGTTAATACTCGCATTTCTCCATGTCTGCGGACGTTGTCCTGATATCCTATCCACGCTATATTATAGCATTCCAGCAGATACGTGCGCCTTTGTGTGTGGGCCAAGCGCGTTGATAAAATGTGGCGATATTCTGTCTTCACCTACTGCCGCTTTACATCTCCCATGATTTATGGCCATGTATAGTTCCTTAGAATCAAAATCAGCTGAGATAGCGCCTTTGTCTTTGAGATCACACTTCGTATCTCGATACACTTTATCCCTTCTGCGCTGTTAGTTTGAACGTCACGGTGCATCCGAGTTCTTGCTTTGACCGCTGCTCCGATGTTATCAGTCATCGAAATTCTACTTCGTTTTTGGTTTAGTCACATCCAATATGCTCGTGCACTGCGTCAATTATTATTTAGTTTGGCCATACTATCTGCCAATGTAAGTCCATCGCAGTCGGACTGCTCTCCTATTGCCATTTCTATCGAACTGGAGTATTCATTCCATTTTGTTCAACCGTAACGCGAGTAACGCCTTGATTTTTTGTTGGTGATATCGGCTTGCGATCACCGACAGTTCTATGACATCATGATTGGAATATGATCTGAAACCAAGTAAGGTAATACTTGCCATTTGCATCTGTTGCTCCAGTCATGTGGACAAACGTTCCGTCCGGTGCACTGTAGCCCCCAGTGCCATAATTAACTCGGGTAGCCTCATCGTTATTTAAACATCATATTTAGTAAGATCTTCCAGTCTCCTAACTTGTCCCCCACCTCGTCCATCGCGTTGAAGTTGGTTCCAAGTCCCACATGTGAATGTGCATTCATATCGCCCCCAACAACTTAGCGCTTCTTATGCTGCTCTCACTGGACTCTGTCGGGTGCTACCATCACTATTTTACCCACTATTTTCCTTAGTCTCGTTGATTGACTTGACATGTCATGGTCACATTCCGAGCTGATCCATTCACCAACGTTGTGTTGTACATTCGTCAATTTGCTATGGCCCCGGATTGAGTTCTATGTCTTCGGCCATAAGGAGAAACGAGGCGACAAAAGCCGGATTACAACACCTTGATTCTAAAAACTACAATTGTGAGCCAGTGTGTAGGTGGCACTCCATGACCCCGAATTTGAGATTCGTGGGGGTGGAGGCCATTGGAATCCATGGCATGCTTGTTGTTGTTGTTGTTGTTGTTGTTGTTGTTGTTGTTGTTGTTGTTGCTGTTGTTGTTGTTGTTGTTTTTGTTGTTGTTGTTGTTGTTGTTGTTGTTTGTGCCGATTAATCGGCATCGGTAATAATCAGCACTTTTCTTGAGTATCGGCATCGGTACTGCAAAAACTTGCCGATTTTGCACATAACAGTTAGTTGAAACGCTATCAATTTCATTTTATGGTCTCAAAATGAACCGTTGTTATAAAATTGTAACCGTTTATAAAGGTTAGGGTTCAAGTCTTCATACAATTGGTGTACTAAAGTTGGAATCGGCATCGGTTCCGCATAGGCAAAATTTCAAAATAAAAATCGGTATCGGCATCGGCAAAATTTTTGTTATCGGCACATCCGTAGTTTTCTAAAAAGTCTAGCAGTAATTTGGTGATGAAAATTATTTCATATTCCGGTTCCTGTTCCGGTAAAACCTAATTCCTGTCTGAACCCTGATACATGTAAAGTTTGTTTTAAGCTTAGATTTAGGATACATCGTCAATGAAGTCAAATGAAAGCAATACCTTAAAGCAATACCGGAATCTGACGGACAGTCTCAATTAGTATATATATTTAAACTTTTGAAGATCTTGTTGTGTCTGGTTTTCATTACCCGGGCACCCTTGGCCCCTGGTCGCATCGTGTTCTATTATATATTCACTTTGTAGTTTCTGCAATTTAGGTGGCGCATATTTTATGTTATCCCGTTCGCTTGGACCGGAATTCGGCGGAAGCATAGGCCTAATATTTGCGTTCGCTAACGCGGTGGGAGTTGCAATGTACATTGTTGGTTTTGCTGAAACCGTCGTTGGGTTGATGTCGGTAGGTGGCTAGTGTGACAGCCTTTAAGCAGTTGTATTATTCCCTGGAATGAACGTATTATACGTTTGCGTTAAAATGTCATATAGCACTACGAACATTCATTTATTGATATATAAATTTGTCTTCGACTATAGCTTTTACGCGGATAAACTTGCAATAGATACGGAATATGCAAAGCTCTGTTTTGCCTTCAATGATTACATTTCAGGACAACGGTGTTCAAATGGTTGATGGCGGTATAAATGACATACGGATCATAGGACTGATAACGTCTATTTTCATATTGGCAGTTGTTATGATCGGAATGGAATGGGAAGCTAAAGTAAAGCAGTAATACATACAGGAACATTGTTAACGCTGGTTGAAAAATTTTGGGTCATTAACCGAAATCTTGGGCTCTATGACTAAAACTAATACTGTAATTATCTTGCTATAGTTTGCTTGCGTACATTCTGAACGCCAGGCCTTTATTATATTGAAGAAACATACACAAAATAAATTCAAGTTTCATAATATGAGTTAGTTATTTCTAGGGATGTGTCGATATAAAAACTTTTGCTTAATGCCGATACCGATGCCGATTCAGAATCCAAATTTAGTACACCATGCTTAACAGATATGTTACGCAGAAGGCTTCTCCTTCCAAATACTGTTCTCCGTTTATTAATTTTTCAACAAAATTCCAGCATCTATAACCATAGACCACGCAAAAACATAGCAAGGGTAAATACGCAAGATTGTTAAATGAATAGGGTCCCTTTGGGAGCTTGAAAGTCGACACAAAATACTTCCCAAAAAATCACTCAGGACAATACCCCAAATCAAACAAAGTAACGTAGACCCAGGTAATTTTTTACAGCAACTAACTCTGGAACCACCAATTTTGTGAGCTTTTATACTCCATCTACATAAATTCTTTCAACTGAAAGGTTGACTCCCAGATCTCTTCAGCCCCAACAAATTCCTCGCAAACGCAATAACCTTTTCAAAATCATATTTCAAAAGCTATAAAACTCATTATTCTAATTTTTAACATTTTAAAGATGTCTAAATCCAATAGCAAAAATACTAAAGAATTTAATAAAGCCGAGCATAAAGTTCCGGAAAGATTCAACTGGGTATAATCCAAAAAATTGCCTGCAGGCATTCGGAAAACAGTTGTAGGTTACTCAACACAATTACCGTTGAAAATTATTAAAATGTTGAATTTCGAACCATTGCAATAAAATTATCGTAATTTAGTCTTTTCAACAATTGCATTTTTTCAGCACAACAATTCACTGCCTCAAACTGCATTCTTGAGAACACAAAGCTGTTTTTAACCGTCATTTCGTGTACAAACATAAATTGCTTTCATTTCGTTCGATTTGCAAGAATTAGAAAGACTTCGTAGACTACACATATCACTCAGCTATCTGAAAAGAATAATAATGCACGAAAGTCGAACGTGCCTGCACAGGGGGCTCACAGTTATACCCCAGCGTCTATAATTTAAATTATCTTTCTGGCTATAGGGTCGATAGTATTAATGCACAGCTTATCAGGGGCGTAAGAAAAAAAATTTAAACTCCAAAACTCCACCGTTTATCAATCTTTTGAAAATATCGGTTAGCTCGAAAATTACATATCTTCACCAGTAAAGAATATATGAGAAGGGTTAGCTTTCCCATGCGTTTCCCCCTAGATACGCCCCTGTAAATGGCCTTAAAATTTTAAGTACACAGAAGTATAACTTATTTTGCATCGATTTCTCCCTTCAAAACTTTGGATGTTAAGCAGAATTAATTTGACTCCCGATATCTCCATGCAAAATTTTAACTCTACAATAAAGCTCCTCCTTGGCGTTTGCCCGATACATATACGTGACAGAAATCTAATAATTTTAAAAAAATTGGTATCGAAACCCTAAACTACAAACGGATGCATAATTTGTTC
>JASANG010002085.1:0-23506 GCA_030248215.1 Enoplolaimus lenunculus
TTCTTTAAATCTCCAGCCATCGTGGCATTTACTGCATTTATTATGGTAAGTAAACATATTACGCTGAGCCATGGTGTTATAAATTTGGTTATAGGTTTTTGTGGCTTAACTAATGGCGTACCTTCTAAATTTTTAGGAGTAGTAGTTGTTAAATCATATTTAATTGAAGGTCTCCTAGGGGACGTCCGGAATTCGTCAAAAAATGTTTTTTGAATAAAACATAATTCCTTTGACAACTTCCTTTTTGTATCAACATAATCATTATATGACAATCCATACATATTCAGTTTATCTATAAAACCGATCCCATGATTATAACTACTTGAATATGGTTCTGGAACTTTGGCTCGCTTGACCAAATTATCCAGCACCAACTCTGGCCCTAATATAGTAAGGTCGGTGAGACTTAATCGTAATATGTCAGTATTAGTATACATTGGTGGGCCTATACCTGTTGTTTGTAATTTCTTAATTTTAAAATTTTCCCCGTGATAGAATCTGATTTTGATGTAAGTCCGTTTCTTAGGTGTAATGTTTATATACTCACATTGCGGTTGTTCCATGAGATGTAAGTGTTGTGACGGTGAAAATGCGATTTGAACGTCACACCTGACCACTTCACTGGTTTGAGTTGATCGGTCTGTCAAATAAAATGGATCTGCCTGTAATTTATATAATTCAATATCAATTATTTCGCAACAACAAGTTATAGGGCAAATGAAACATTCACTGTAGGCTTTGTTCGTAATTAAGAAGCATTCTGATATGTTGTTACAGTCACTGATCTTTATCGAAGGTGACAAATTTTTAACAACATAATCGTCTAATATCTCTGTATGTGCAAAATGTTCGATCTGATATTCTGATTTATCTGATTTATACGAGGTTAACTTTGATCTGCAAGCCTCTTTCGAAACCCTGATAAGGCTGTTCCAACGATATCCAGAAAATTTATATTTTTCTTTGCTTGCCTTTATATTATAAAACTGAAAACATTTAGTTTTAGGAGCTACAGATTCTTGAGGAACTGCAATATTAAAAGTTATCTTGTGTATATCTGGTTGTGAGCAATATTGCTTCGAAATTTTTGCTACACTTAATTCCTTTTCTTTAATATCGTCTATTATTTGAGAATTATTACAACCACGAATTCCGATCTCCGACGTAATTGAATTTTGATTTTTGGGAAACCAATTTAAATTACAATCATTCAAATTGCTTCCTGTAATCAACGATTCACTCTGATTTTCTTTCACGGTTTGGCCTATCTGTTTTTCCTTAGTTTCACCAATTACTACCATTCCCACACAAGTTACAACTTCAGGATAAATTTTTTCGACTAACATTGCTTTTTGTTTTAGTAATACTTCTTTTTCCTTGCTAACTTGGTCAAATTTCTTCTTAGTTTCTTCTAATTCGTTCTGAATTTTACGCAAAGTAGTTTCATCTGATGTTTTCCTAATAACTGCTGCGACTTCTGCCGCAGAAGTCGCAGCATTACTTATGTTGCGTGTTTGTGCATTTTGTTGGGGTGCGGAGCTAGAATAATACTGTGTTTGTCGTGGGTTCCACGTCTGAGCTTGTTGTCTAATATTATAAGATGGTCTGAACCCATTTCTTGCTGAAGTGTATGAATTTTTACCACTATCTAATGGTACTTGTCTTGCTATCTGACATCCTGCGGCAGTATGGCCAATCTTGCCACATGTATAACATCTTGGCGAATTTGTGGTAGTTCTAGGATTATTAATAATGCGCCTATTATATGCCTGTTGACTAGGCGGGTTTGTTTGTCTATAATTAAAATGTGTATTCCCCCTTATTTTGTTATGATTTCTCTCCATCATCTGAATCTTATCTTGCACTCGGTTTACAGAGTTTATTAAACCCTGTTGTGTGCGAATCAAGTGTTCTAGGGAACGCTCCATGCGTTTATTGTTGGTCTGTTTTTGTTGCCCAGTATTGGTTGGTAGTGTACTAACAATATTTTGCGATTGTGGCAGATAATTTTGTATCCCCAGGGTACCTTGAGTTTTCGGAAAAATTATTGCCTGCATGTCTAAACGCATAGCAATATCATCTGCTTGTTGCAATGTATGTATAGGCATTTCCTTAAATACTTGAGCCTTAATTTCAGAAGAGCGAATTCCCGAAAAGAATTTCCCAATAATAAAACGGCGGATCGTTTCCTCTGACTCGCCTGCATAGGCTCGTCGACACGCTCTTTTAATAGCTTTTAAATAAGAATACAACGATTCGCCTTCCATTTGTTCGCGGCCTTGTAAGGCAGCTTCATGATAAACTGCTAACTCCGGGGAGGCTAACTTACGCTCTAATGCAGTGCAAATTGATTTAAAACTGCGTTTATCCTCAGTAGCTAGCCCATCGTATATATCCTTTGCAATATCTCTAAGATATGCAGGTAATACCCGCAATTTCATCTCATCATCTATCAGTTTTGCCGCGCAAATTAAATTAAAATTTTCTAACCATGTGTTAAAATCAGGGCCCATCAAGCCTCCGTGAAACGGATGTATTACCAGATCGGTATCAGAAGTACCAGTTACCCTAGTTTGGGCAAGGGCAGAATTCATATGAGCCATACCATCAGTAAGCTGTCTCACATTTTGTGTCAAGTGTGTGACATCCTGTTGAAGTTGATCCATTTTTCTAAGTCTGTATCTATGCTGTCTAGGTGTTCTTACACTTACGTCTAATATAGGAATTAACTCTTCAATATTAATATTGGACAGATAATTATTTGCAGATTCTTCCGGAATTGGACTTAGCGATCTGGCTCTTTTCATAAAAATCAACAAGAGTTTTTAACACCAATCACCGATTTCGAACTAAATTAAAATAACGCCGACTTTGAAACCTGCTACCACCGCTAAGGAAAATTTGAAAGTCAAATTTTTCTAAAATTTTTGATTCAAATCTCGGTGGGACCTCCAAATGTTACGATTACAAGGTAACGGCTATTGATTTTTTTTATTTATTAATTATGGCAGTAGAGCCTTTGTGAAATAAACGAAGAAAAAGTAGTGAAGCGCCCATAAGGCAAACAAGTCCATGACAATTAACTATTACACTTAGTACCCGCCCTGACTTACAATTCAATTTCGGTACACGTTGATCAGACGCAACGAAAACCATAGACGTGATAATTGTAAAACTTTGACAACTTGATGCACTCAGTAAAACGACCCGCGGTCTATAATAAGCGGAAAATCTTTTCAGAAAAAATAACTAAATGAAACTTTCACGCCCAAACCTGACTAAACACTGCCTAAATTTTGTTAAAAACTGCTGCTTTTATAGTGTGAAATTTCTAGTTTTCAAGCCTGATTGATAGGCTCATTAGACCTCTAAGATTATAAAATTTTAAATTTTAACTTTTAAACTTCTTAGGCAACTAAATTTTAGTATACCTTTTTTCCGCTTGAGTGACGAAAAGCCAAAAATCAATTTTAATGTTATTTTCAGTACTGATAAAATTCACTTTGCTGGAATTTTTGTTAAAATACTCTTTAAAATGCTAATGAGGATAATCAATCTCAAAAAGTGCAAAGACTGCAATTTAAAAAATTAAACAGTTTATGCTGGCTTTAATGTTTTCCAACTTAGTTTGATAACACTTTTTCAACTTACCATTATTAATCAACAACTTATGTTTGAATAGAAAACATTATTAACGCCAGTTGCGGTACGTTTTAGGCACGACGACACATACAGCCTATATATACTAAAATATACAAAAAATTTGCTTAAAACTAACGAAACACGAGCCTTTGAGCGCAATATTGAGACATAAACAACGTCAAATGCGCATCGAAATTTAAATATTTTTAATTTCGCAAAATTGTTACATATAAAAACATTGTCAGTTTATTTAAACCAACGTCTAAACGCGGGTGAAAATTAAAGAGTTTATTGGTGTCGTAAACACTATAAAATGTTGCGTTCTACTTTGAAAAAGATTGTTTTCAACACACAAAAACTGCGTAAATGGGCTAATTATATCAGTATTGTTACGTTATTATTGCAGTAATGTTAAACAAAAAGTCGAAATTTGCAAACAATATACATAGTTATCTTTAGTTTGAAATTTAGGCCGAAAGTTTTTCTAAAAAACAAACTGGGTGGTCCGCAACAAAACGACCCGAACGACCGGCGACAAGACGACCCGGGAAAGGCATAATTGCTTTTCCGGATATGGTCATTTTGCCAAGGGGCCACATGTTGGTAAACTATAAATTTGGTTATCAACAGGTGTTGCATGCAAATTATTTTGAAGGCAACGATTCACCGGAACAGCCGGGTGTAGGCTTACCGAAGGATGTATTGAGGCATTTAGCGGTCCACTGGGCGACGGCAGCAATCAAGGCGTTCGAATTTTATTTGAAAAAGGAGGCCTTGATATCGGAATGGATGGAGTGCCTGAATTATGCGGAGCGCGGCTTAGCGGCGTGTATATTCCGCACGGTGGACATAGAGCCACAGGTGTATCAGGCGGTGATGAGATGGTTCGCGAGGATTGTGAGGGAAACGGCGGCACGTGCAGTGGTCACGCGCGGTCTGCAGTGGGGACGAGCACCAGCGGATTTCTTTGTACCGCTGTCGTCCCACGTAATTATGCAATTGTTTGACAAGGCAAAGGACCCTCAGGTAAAAAGGACAAGGCCCATGGTAATGGCCCGGGCATATGCGAACCAAAAATACTGGACGCTCCGGAATAAGTTTGAACGGGAGAATCTAAAGGCAATGGAGCCGGAGGATTCTCCGGTAAGGGCAGAAATGCGATTGCAGTTGAACAGGAGAGCCCTGGACTTGTGCCGAGGTCACCTATTCGATGACCAGGAGAATGCGGCTCGGAGACCGGAGCCAATGGATACGCAGGTAGCAGGTCAAGAAGGGGTACAACCGGGTCCGAGCAAAGCTCGTACGCGATCTGAAGCGCAGGCGGAAGCGTCCGGCGTGCAGGCGGAGGAGAAAAGGAAAATGGAGTTTGAACCGGTGAGCGAGGGGGAGTTCGACGTGCTAGAAGAAGCAGGGCTAACTCCGTCTCCCGAGAAGCAACAAAGGAAACCGGCGGTGACGTTACAGGCAGAGAAAGAGGAATCGCGGGTGGAGGGGTATGTGACGCCTCCACCGGCAGAGAAAGAGGGGTCAGAAGGGAAACTGACGCCAAGAAGGTCACCACGGATACAGAAGCAAGAGGAGGCGAAGGAACAGGAGAAGTCGAGGGAACTGTTGTGGGAAGAGCTGATCAAACTGCAACCTAAAAAGGTACGGTCGCAGTCAGAGGCAGAGGAAAAACCGAGCACGAGTCTCGGTCAGCCACCGGCACCGGGATATATCGCGGTGCGAGGGCCGGATGGAAAGTTGAAATGGAGGTTTGATAAGGACGCGAGGAAAAGGGCAATGGCCCAGAGGGCGCGCGTTAGTCCGAAGGGACCAACGGGCGGATATGTACGACCGGCCGCAGGGTCGGTGGTAAGTAGAATCGGACCAAGGCAGGCGAATCCGGTGTATAGTGCATCGGCTGTGCGATCACAGACAGCGCCTGGGTACCGAGGATCTGGAGCAGTAACGCAGAGGGTGGTTGGTAGTCCACCAGCTGGGTCGTCAGGGGTACGGCCACGAGTCCGGCAAGTGTCGGACGAGCGGTACCCTGTACGAGTTGGCGGTCACGTGGGACAACCGCAAGTGGCACCTGGACGTGGCTATTACAATCGACAAGTGGAGAACGTACGGCAGGCGATGCGAGAAAGTCGTCAAGTGGAACGACAGCACCAGCAGCAACGGGCGTCGCGATCGGTGGCGCGCGATAATCAGTGGGTGACGCAGGAGGAATTGGACGCCTATTATGCGGACGTCCCTCGCGAACTGCGTCGAAGTCACTTTTAACGGATCGGTAACAGACGTTTATTGTGGGTATTAGTTCGGTGATGTTCTGGGGGTAATGTTGAACGGGTGCTGGGGTACGCTGGTACGCGATGTAATTTGTCGGACTGTGGGACGCATTGGCAATATTGTCGTGGGTCGGTGGATGGTTTGTTATTGTTACTTGGCAAAAGAACTGTAAAAGCAAATAAAAAATAAATAAAAGAAAGAAAATGAAAATAAAAAATTGTTGTTTGTTATTGTTAATTATTGTGGATTTACGCTTTTTAGCGACGGCAAAAAAGGCAGTAAATAGGGCCATAAAATTTTGTTCGATGCCAGGGTCGGCATCTGTGCCGAAGGGGGGATGTAGGTGGCTATGCCACACTTAAACCTATTTCAAACTAAAAACTAAAACTATAAAATAAAACCTTATATCAAAACCACACCTTAAGGGAGTCCCTGGCTCCACCTAGTCTCTCTTAGAACTTAAGTTAGGCTTAGGCGTTGCTACAAGGCGTAAAAATGGGTAAATCTATGCTATGGCGGCTGTGTCCGCAATGTTGAACTTACCTGGGCCCTGCGTGGCCATAGAACGTCGTTGATTAATGGTGCATATCGTTTTGGCCTAATCTGCTACTAACGACATAGCTAGGCTATGTCAGCACCAATATGGTGCTTTGTGATATGAGTGTCTAGTATTGTTGTTGTTGTTGCGGAAGTGTACCGGATGTGTGGCTCTGGACCTCAACCGCATTGCGGACACCCAATTGTGGGTGTCGGCAAAAATGCAAATGAGGTCGAGATGCCGAAATGGGTAGCCAGGACCGGAATCATTGTTAACCTTGAGCTAATACGGATTGGTTGTGTTCTTTATCTTGGCGGAATTGCATAATCTTTACCTTTTGTTTGTGGAACGTATTACACGGTTGGAACTTGAGCGGAACCTGGGTAAGTAGGGATTAGTGGAATTAATTTAAGATTGTCACGGTGGCATAAGCATGTGAAGGAAACTACGGAATATTGGTTTAATCGGCGTTGCGCAAGGCGCGGAATTTACCCAGTATCGGATACTGGTGTTATGTGCTAAAAAAGGAACTTGGGGTATTACCGGAGAACCTGGGAAAAGTAGTCTAATAAATCTAACGGGGTTAGATTTATTATTCTACAACGGCTGGGCCAAATCTAACGGGGTTAGATTGGTCGGAAATTTGGTGTAACTCTAACGGGGTTAGAGTACACGGTTTTACGGGGTGTAATTCTAACGGGGTTAGAATTGCACGGATTCTGGAAAATAGCGGAATTATTGGTAACGGTAAAGCCAGTGGCTGGATTAAATCAGATTCAGACGTCGGCTTTAAGGATTCCGGATCAGGCTGCAAGTTAAATTACATAACCTGTGATTTGCTTGTAATACTCGGTGTTGTACAGGATTTGGGAGGGTTCAATAAACATTTACCGGCCGCGTTTTACTAAATCAGAGCGATAAGCATACATCGAGGAAAGAACTATACAGGTGATACAGGATACAGGCTAAAGGCAAAATCACGAACTTCTCACATATATGACGGAAGCTGTCTACGGTGTGTATTCTGAAATACCTGCAATCGTAGATAGGCTGTTATATTACGAAGGGCAAGCGTCTAGTAGGGTAAAAAATTAAGATGGGCAACCGTCAGCAGCGCGCTATTTTAACCTCGGTAGTTGTCTAGCTATTTTGTTTTTACCCTAGTTCTAGACGGTTGCTATTTTTAAATTTAACAAAATTTAAAACTAAAAAATAAAATTTTAAAAATAGACAAGCAATTGCCATTGCTATAAAATTTTCATTACGGCAACTGTCCTTGCTTATTTAAGGGTGAACCTGTTGAGGGCAGTCGTCTAAAGTCGATGTGAAATTCCACCGCGTGTTTTAGAGATATTGTGGACGACGCATAATTTGCTGCGTTTGTCTTTGTAATTCATGTTTGTTCACTCCCATATGTTTAAGCGAAACAGTGCTAACTCTGATTTTACTACTAGGTAAAAGTGCCCCTAGAAGGGACAGGTTGTGATATGTTTCGCTTGAACCATGTAAAGAGTTTAAGCAAGGGTTAGTTAGACCATAGATCAGTAGGTAATGTTTATAATATTAGCTCCATAACTTCTATGAAAATAATTGTCATCTATATCTTTGACGGCTGTCTTTTAGTGTTAACACGCTTGCGGTCAGTGAAACAAGAAACATATGGGCCCAGCGGACATCACCTATCAGCTTAATTTTAGCGTTTGTTGGGTTTTACAATGTTCATTTATAAGTGATCTAATCTAGCATTCTTCATTGGAAGGGGATATTTTTGGAGTTTTAAAATATGTTTCTAAAACTTGATTAGTAAATATTTCAATATTGCAAGATTACAAATTGCGTCTATTGATTATCGAATAAAAATGGCACGCATACGTGCTCGACTATTTTAGCTATATTTACCGCGACAATTTGATGATGTGAAGTCGAGAAACTTTTCCAAGTTGTGTTCTGTGCCGTGACATATTTAAGCTATTCATCTAGAAAATACAATTCAAACGTTGCTAAATATTTCAAAGAACATGTTCTGCTGGCGCTCAATTGAGGTAACTTTTAAAAAGTAACTGACTGTTATACGAAAGGCATTAGAACGCCTTGAAAACCCATAGTGTCAATTTATAGCTTACAGATGAAAGTTCTTTGGGCCCATATGTTTCTTATTTCACTGACCGCAAGCGTGTTAACACTGAAAGACAGCCTGACAACTATTTTCATAGAAATTATGGAGCTAATATTATAAACATTACCTACTGATCTATGCTCTAACTAACCCTTGTTTAAACTCTTTTACATGCTTCAAGCGAAACATATCACAATCTGTCCCTTCTAGGGGCACTTTTACCTAGTTTCTTTCTTTTACATGGGATACGGTGAGGTTTTATGCTAAGTCTACTCCTAAGCGTACGCCTAAGCCTAAACAAAATATAAGTCTAAAGCGTATACTTGCTCCATTGCAAATCCACCAAAAAGCAGCCTGTTCTAAGCTATAATGCATGGTAGGTTATTACAAAATATTACTGTCGTAGTTAACAATTTCAGTAGAACAAACATCGCAGTGACACGTAATCTATTGCACGGTGTCATTAGCATCACACAATATTATCGACTAGCTATGGTAATTACACATTTGTAATACATTTTTTTCGAAAAATTACAAAAATCAAACTTTTAATAACAACTTAAATGAGACGTTTAGCTGTCCAATTTGTGTATGGTGTTGAAGCGGCTAATTAGGATATTCTATATGTAAGTTACCTCATTCCAGCTCTACTTTCCTGTAGAGAACATTCTGCAAAACTTTGAAAAAGCGTGCATTCACGATGCTTGAAACATATATTGTAAACACTAGCGTGTTTCAATGATAATGTTTCGAAATTTTCAAACACAAGCTGGACTGATGATTTTTTTGGTAAAAGCGATTTATTTAGAAGTAGATTTGCAACAGTATATATAAATGTCTTGCAATTAAATAGAAAACTGAAAGTATTTAATTTTCTTATCCGCAAAACGCAGGTAATTAATCACGGCTCTACAAAATAGGTCAATGACTGAGAGGGACGCGCAAGGTTTCGTTTTAAACTGCAAAACACAGATAATTAACCCCTTCTCACATTGAGTTACCTGTAGGCAACTCAGCGCAGTGTATATACGTTAAATAGTATATATCTCACCGTGTTTAACAATTGCAACACGTATAATTAGTACTAAATCACCGCAAGACGTCAGAGCCGCCTCGGGCTCGAGCGTCAAGCTCGTATAGCTGAGTGGTGATGGTATACGCCTCCCATTCCAGTCACTGGAGTTCGAATCCTAGCATAAAAGTAGGTCTCAGGGGAAATAGAAAATATTCATGTGAGAAAGGGTTAACAGTCTCTTTGGGGGAAGGGGGCAAAGCACATGTTTTTCATTAGACCTATCACAACCCCGCGTGAGTCAGGAGGATACAAACCTCATTTTTCATCATCTTCTAGAACCAACGCCACCGTTGGGGGGCAAAACCAACATTTTTTAAAACCGTGATTAATTGCCTCGTAATTAATTACCCCGACAACCAAACGTGGGGGGTAAACCGTCTTGTCTTAGAAAACCCGAAAACCCGTATGATTAATTACCTTGCAATTAATTATCCCGACACCAGCGGGGGGCTGGGGGGGTACAACCATCATTTTTCATAGAATCCCTGTGATTAATATATGGTAATTAATTATTCCGACCGCTCCACCGGTGGGGAGGTACAAAATCCGCATATTCCATCTAGTTTCGAAGAACCCAATCAAATAAAATGGTTGTCACGCATTAACGAAATAATTATCGAATCAAACATGACGAAATAACTTGTTGACAGTTATAATCCGGCATTGTATAAAATCAGCTCACAACTATCATGAATGTGGTAAATGCTTGAAAGATTGGTAAATCTGGTCAAGCAATGTAGTTATTTTTATTTTATGACGTGTGGGAGTGGCATCCGGATGTCAGAACTATAGAAGGGCACCGGATATCCAGATATCCGGGTATCCGAAATATTCGGATATGTATCCCAGAAGAAACGTGTATCCGAATATCAGGATATCCGTTGAATATCGGAAATGCTATTGTGTAAAAATTTTTTTGCAATAATTTTCATTGTTTCACCATTAATGTAGCTGAAGCTAATGGAAAGAAATTCTGTATTTTAACGTGAGTTAAAATAGTGAACCAATACTGGGTATTTTCATGATGATTTAGAATTTCAATTTCTTACAACATTTTAAAATTAAAAAACTTCAGTTTTACTTGATTTATACATTGGAATATAATGTCTTTGTACTTTTAAATTATCTCATAATTAGCCCTGTGAAAAATTTGCATCGAATACTGACTGTCAAGAGCTAAATTTATTACCTTTGCAGAAACAAAAATTGAATTTGCCAGAACACATAACACATGAGCTCATAACTTTTGAATTCAAGCCCCACGCTAAAGCGACTTTCTTCTCATACACCAAAACAGTTCAAAAGTGTATACCTTATCAGTGATTCTAGTTGTCTGAATAATGAACAGCTTTTGTGTGGCGTTGGGGGGACAACCCCAATTGAGACAATGGGAATGTTGGGAGCGCGGGACAGTTGCGACAAGTTGGACAGTTGGGACAGTTGCGATCGCGGGACAGTTGAGACAGTTGGGACAGCGGGACCGTCGCGACAGTGGGCAGTTGGGACAGTGGGACAGTTGCAAAGCGGGAGAGCTGGAACAGCGGGACAGCGAGACAGCAGGACAGTTGGGACTGAAAAAACTCCTCTGCATTGCCTCTACTACACCATATTTTCTGTATATATTATATACTATAATATGTATTATATATCAGGGTACACCACCGGTTGAATATTGCCGAAGGTTCGGTGATTTCGGTAGTAAAATTTTGCAAAGTTTTACAAAATTTATCTGTTTGGCGCGTATAGTTTTAATGCTTGGCACAATAATGAGGGAATTTTGTCAAGATTTCGTAAAAAAGCGTAAATTGAAACGATTTAACAAAAATTAACAAGTTATATATCATTTTAACTATTTAATTTCACCGCACCTGGGGTGTGCATATGCAAACAGGAGTGCTTATGTTGCACTTTTGGTATATTGCTGTCGCGGGAAAACGACCCAACACTATTGAACCGGTTGGAAATAAAAGCAATGTTTAGATTTGTATGGTTTACGCTTATAGCAATCATCTTGTGGGTCAGGTATTTCCTTAGAGCAACAAGTTGAAACTAGTGCTTGAGAAACGAAAGTTGAAATTCGGAAATGCAAAAAACACAAAATCGAGTTTAGGATATCCGAATTAGAAAATTTACTTTTAATATCCTAATATCCGGATATCCGGATAACTATCCGGCAAGAACAGTCGGATATTAGAATATAAAGAAGTATCCGATGCCCATCAATAATCAGAACATTTGCCGTTGTATCCGAATTTAAACAGTTTCATGCATTGTATGAAATAACAAATAATGATAAAAAATTGCAATCTTAGCTAGTGGTTTTTTGAAAATTTGTAGTCACCGTTTTTTCGTTTAAACTAAAGCTGAGTTCCCACGTACAAGTTTTTGCATCGCGAACGCGCAGCTGCCACTTGCACGAAATACTAGCAGCTGTAAGTATTTACAAAAGAACATTCTGAAGACCAATGAAACTGCAGGTGCAAGAAATTCAAACGACCTGCAACTGCGTCACATGTGCGAATTAAATTCAATAGCATGAATTCCAGTGAATAATTAGCAGCCGCGAGAACTTCAAAGCTGTTTTGTGACCAAACTTGCACAATGCTTGCAAACTCGCTTTTGTGCGATGTTACCAGCCACTTTTCACTTGTCTGAGTTATGTCAATTTTACTAGTTTATAAATTATGCCGATGTTTTGCCTTGTATTATGCCTATTACCGTTATTTCAACTTTGGGCAAAATTTCGAACAGGTATCGTGCAGACTGTATAGTTTCGACAGGCTTTGTCAGTCGAGATAGGAATCGCCACTGCAGATTTTAGTTTATTTCTCTGGAATTAATTTTGTCGGTGACTATATAAATGTCGACCGTGTGCTGCCAGCTATCATTATACTCGGCCAGCTATCATATACACAGCACACTGTACTATATTACATGGGCTCAGAATGGATATTAGTCGAGGTAGGAACTGGGACTTAAGACCTTTTAACTAAGCAGCTGGAAAAGTGGGCCTCCGGATCGAGGATCCAATTCTCAGCCTACGGATCTTTTTGCGAGCACACTACCACTACCGTATGCTGCGCAGCTAGCATACATACAGTGCACTGCACTATATTGCATGTGCACATAATGGAAAAGCATGTCTCACATGCTTTTCCTTGAGAATTTTGGTTACTAAATGAAAAATTATTAACTTAGCTAGCTTTCGGTGCGTGTTTTTTGGACACATTTCTGACACAACTACTTGCAATTCGCCAAACCAATTCTCGCAGGTCGAGTCGGTTTGGCAATATGAAATTACACTTCACTGAATATTACGTAATACGGTTCATTGTCGAGAATCCACCTACGCTCAGATCGCCTATGCATTCTGCTAATTCCTGTGTTTCTAAATACTGTATCATTACGCGTAACTTTACGTCATTTCGTTGCGCTTCAACTAACTGCGCAATTTCCCATGGTGAATTTGTGGAGAGATCTCCATAAATAAGTCTGGGACGTATGGTCGTTCGTCATGTTGTTGTTGTTGTAGCCAAAGGAGCCATTCAGTGGTCGCTCGTCGTCTTCAGGCCGAGGAAAGTTGCCGCGAGTAGTGGGCTGTCCCATAAGGCGAAGGCTGTCAGACTCGTGGGTTTCGCCGGACAGTTGAACAAATGATTGGTGTCGTGCGGCCTCTGTGAGCAGTCGGGGCATTCGTCGCCAACTGTTGGATCCAGGCGTGCTAGGTACGCGTTCAGGCGTTTGCACCAGCCTGATCGCAGCTGAGACAGCGTTGTCCGGGTTTCGCGGGGGAGTAGTGATTCCTCAGCAGCAATGGGTGGTGGGTATCCCCCAAGGACGATGAGTAGTTATAACCCCCCCATGGGACCCCACGTAGGTGGCTGTCCCAGGGGAGGGTCTTCAGGGTGACTAACAGTGAAAAACGCTCGGGACCCATGGCAATAGTTTCAGACTACAATACAGTCACCTTAAAGATTCTACAAGTGATATAAGTCTAAAAAATGTAAACTCACAAGTAAACAATTGTCTAAACCTTTATACTGGCGTATTGAAGCTATTCACCCACTTGTCAGCTAAAACAATTATAGTAGTTGATGAAGAGACTTATTCTTATACGTTTGTGACAAATTTATTTTCCAAATTATGAAACTAAAATAAATAGACTCAAACTTTCATGTGTTTATATTCAATAAAATTTGAAAATTTCAGCATTCAAAACACCAAAAATTTTAAAATAATGATATCTACTGGGAACCAAAATATAATAAAGTACAGTCACTGTATTAAAAGCACAAAAAATTAAACTTGAAAGGTATTTCAATTCACGTAACAAAAAATAGACATCGACCTGAAATCGAAATATATTAGCTCAGTGTTTTACTTTTCTTAATTCAACAAACTTACTCGAAACGAAATAATTGTTGAATCAATAAAACACGCCTTCTCGTCATTTGTTGTACGGGTGCGCCATGCTAAAATCCCCCCTTCCTCTCCATCCGTTTTCCACCTAAAGCTTACGCTAGCTTAATAACCTACGCGGGAGCATTGTGGTGCACAACGTGCTATTCAAAATTGTTTCCGTCCGCATGCACTAATTGCGCTGTACGCGCTATTCAAAAATTCCCGTGTGCATGCCTTATCTAATTGCACCGTAGGCGTTATTCAAAATTTTTTTCCGTCGGCAAGTAATAATTGCGCACCAGGCGCTATTCAACAATTTTTTCTATCCGCATGCTATAATTAAGCACTAGGCACTGTTCGAAACAATATTTCCATCCGCAATATTTTTTTGAACCTTTAGGTTGTTTGGTGCCCACCCCATCCCACTTGTACCTTTTCAAGAAAATTTTCCTCAAAATTTTCGAACCTTTAAGGATAAGGTTCTTTGGCTAATGAGCACATGCTCAGATAAATTTCAATTGGTGTGCTGTACAAGTAACATAGACCAATTTACAATGTTTTACAGCCAAAGATTTTATTTAACTTATTTTGCTAACGGTAACTAAGTACCGGACAAGGTTATTCTAAAGCTATTTTTTCTTTGAAACTTTAATTCTAAAGAAATAGTTCCATTTCCGTACTGTACTGGAGATCCCAGACAATCTAATAGTTCCAAGCGAAGCTTATTTGAAAACAGTATATTACAATCCAAAAATTTTATATGGTTTGGTTCGTAATACAAAATTGGTCCTGAAACGTTCATATTTGGAATGAGCATGAATACCTTTTTCGAATTGTCCTCGATTATTTGATTTCCAATAAAATCTGATTGCAAAAAGAACATTTTTGTAAAAAGGTACAGGTCTACGGTTTTTTCACCGGTTATAATCCTTCTACGTAATTTTCGCTAATCCCTAGAGTTCGCTGAAGTTTTAACGATAATTTTTCTATTTTTGCATCTCCAGTACAGTTAATTGTTACTTTTTTGGTTAATTCGTCATAAATAAATTGAATAAATTTTGCATCTACACTAGCAATTTGAGATTGTAGGTAGCTCACGAAACCCTGGTTATCGTGACATACCATAGGCTCAAGAATAACATTATGAGATTCTTTAGTTTCCGGAGAAAAGTAAGTCAAATAGAACTCTTTGGCCGTAATGTTGTAAATAGGTCTCGGAACAATAATTTTTGTTAGACCGACTTGGTATTTAGTTAGCCCAAAGTCAAGGAAAGTTGATAGGTAACAGTCAATTACAGATTCTGTAACATCAGATTCTAAATAGACGTATCGTGATTCAATCATTTTTTCATTTTGTTTTATTGATATCCTTTATATATGATACCACATAATCATAAAAAATATATAATTTGAGCAAGTTGCTACCTACATTAATATTAATTAACTTTCAGTTCAGTTGAAAATGTGCATCTGATATGCCCTATGTAGATAGCAACTTGCAAAACCTATCCCGTTTTTTGTTTCTAGCTTAAGCCTTAACTAGTAAAAGTATCTCCAATGGTAATTTAGCACTGAGAAATCCAAAATAACTCTTCTATAAAATTATTTTGCTAAGCTATCTGCTAAGATTCGGAACTAAATGCAGAGATAGGTTATATAGGCTTGCGCTTAGAGTAGATAGGTTTAACAAGCACATTAAAAATAGTCATTACTGAAATCAATTGTTTTAGTCAGAGTGTCCCAGCCAGTAGATAACTTGAATGTAATGAGAAAGTAGTTCGCATCTGTAGCGGGTGCAAAATACTTGTTGATAATATGGACGAGTTTCATGGAATTCGCAACAGGAACCAACAAAATGTTTTTCCATAAAACGGAATGATGGAAAGCCCAGTTCACCGAAATCTATCACTGAAAGATTGAAATCCCGCTCCGAAGCTACTTGCTTGATAACGTTGCATTGATCTTTTCCCTTGGTATACACAATAGGTTCCGAAAGACGATAAAATATCCATTCCAAAGCAGCTTCAACTGTTGCAAACCCGTTGCTTCTGATGTCGTATGTATCATTCATAGCAAGAGCAGAGCTGCAATGAAATGATCTAATGATATAGTAAAGAAAATGAATAGTCTAAAAAATTTTCACTGCAATTAAAATAAGTCTGGGTAAAGAAAGAAGCCGCCAAAGAAGTTTCAAAGATGTAAATAAATATGAAATGATGACTAGTAACTTACTTCATACTTATTTCCTGTCGGTGAGTTAGCTCCGTTCGGTCGACGTTTGGGGTAAACGTGAAGTGAAAGATATGCTGCGAGTATCGAAATTTTGCAGTGACTTCGGTAGTGACTGACAGTCCTGAGCCAAGCGAGGCAGTGTTGAGATAGATTGCGGCCATAATAGGAACGTATACAGTTTATCGTTATTAGATTTCTTGTACTGCAAACGCCAACAGTATTGTTTATGAATAGTAATATTGCGAATCTCACGTTGACAAAAATGACAAACACTACAACTCATAGAACGCAAAAATCAGGCTGTGTGACACTAACGTAAGAAACCAAAGCAAGCGAACAAAGCTAACTGAAGAATTGCTAGTTTGGTCAACCTTTATATAGTCTTCAGCCTTCTGTGATAAATTCGTATCACGCGATTTAAGGATTAGTAAAATAGCTATAAATCAAAACATCACGCGATATTTGAACCATTTAACTAGGTCATAAATGGTTGTCTACTAGGATCAAAATAATAAATTCTCTGAACTATAAATCAAACGTAGTTTAGGATTTTGAAGCCGAAAAAATGTCACGCCATTTTTGAACAATAGGTCAATGATGTTTGTTTTAGATAAACGATATTAATTAGGTTCGAAATACAAAATTCGCTTAACTTTGAATCAAAAATAATTTTGGATTAGTTGAACGAACTTTGGAGACAAAAATGTCACGCGATTTATGTATAATCAAAGAGTTTATTAGGTCAATGATATTTGTTTTTAGGTTTAAAACATGGAATTTGCTGATTTCGCAAATTTTTGAACTTAAAATTAATTAATTTACGTCAATCATTTGTTTACATTTGCTTTGTTCAAAAGCTATATAAGAAGCTGCTTCGAATCACTTTTGCCAACGAAGATCGCATTACTACAAGAAGTTTCAAGCTTCAAGAAGAAGAAGAAGACGTCGATAGTTGCGAAGCAAACTGTAAGTTCTATAGTAATATTTTGAAATTGATGCAGACTGTACAGTGATACGATTCAGTGCATTTTTCCGCACGTTAATCCAATAACATGTGCCCGCCCCAACCCACATGCACCTAATAATTCTAATAATTTGTTCGAAAAGGCTAAACAAAGTTTAAGAACGATAATAAGATGAGGATAAGTAGATCGTGAAAATGAATTTATTGTATAGGGGATATGACTACCCCTAACCCACACCTCCTGGCACTGCTGAACTGGAACACTGAAGGTCTGTATAGACAGGGGAAACATGGTTTGCAGTTCACAAACCCAACCTAATCTAAGCGCAAGGAATATTAGATAGGGCAAACCTACCTACTAATAGCTAAGATAGAAAAAAATAAAAAAAACAAAGTAGGTAATTGTAAACTTGTGAGCACAAGTTTGCAAATTCAGAATGGGTTGCGCAAATCAAAAAACTTGTTCGAGATTCAAGACAAGCCACGACAAGTACCACAACCACACATTTCACAACTTAATTGAGATTACAAAATGATTATGACGCGCTCAAAAGTCAAATCAGAAAACCACAGTTTCGACACTGTACTCTCATCACTTCACTTAAACTAGCTTCATGTCCATAATTCGCTGGCAACACAATAAATTCACCACAATTAGCGCAGATTTCGTATCCTTTGAACCCGTGAGCTTCTACATTGATGTCTTCCCTGAAATTTAATGGGCACCATTTAAAAGTTTGGAGACTAAATTTGAATATCGAACAAGTACGTATCATTCTATGCAAGCGAAGGGAAAAACAAAGATCTACAGTTTCACAATAGGTGCTATTTTTGCTATTTTTTCTGCAGCAACAACAGATAAGTTATCTGTTTGCTTAGTTTTTGGAATACAGTATCCATCACTGTCTTTTGAATCCATGCTGACTGTCGGCTTTAAATCACTGCCGACAACACCGTTTGAATCTAATGGCTCCATTGTTGGTTGGTATGGGTTAGCTAAACTATCTATAGATGAAAAATTATCTGATAAACCGCTTGGAGTGGCTATGCTATCGTAGACATTTTCGCAAGACACATTTCGGCTACAATTATTATTGAAAACTGACATTTCAATACCAGGATTCGGATCTGGCATTCTGCGACCCAATTGATGAACTTGACGAATTCGACGACGATGGACCAAAAACCTGAAGCGACAGAAGTTTATGTTACAGCTGCATCTGGAGTAACTTATCGAATCAATACGGTACCATATGTGCTCAAAGGAAACAGTGGATCAATATACCTTGCAATAAACTCAACCAATAACAGATTAGCTATAGTTAAAAGACGCCTGACAATGGAACAAGAGTCTAAACCTCGCGAGTTGGTGACGCTCGAGTATTTACAAGGAGTAAGTTAAGGTATTTCTAGGTTGAACTAATAAAGGCTAATGCTTACGCTATAGCTGACGCTGATATCATACCACTCAAGAATGCCCCAGTTACGCCACCGGATATCATACCACTAGAATGAAAAACAAAAATATTCTAACATATATTTGAACATAATCTGTTAGCATTCACACACCACCAGTTAAATTAATTAAAATATTGTAGCAACAACGCAATAAATAAAATACACCCCAATCATGCGTAACATATAAGCACTGCACACCAAAACCAGAAATTATCTGCTTACGTTTAGTAACATGTTATAAAACTTACACATTAGCAGATGTATTGCATACTGATACGGGCGGTGTTGAGCTAAACTGAACTGAGGTCTGAGTTGAGCTAATGCGAACAGAGCTTGGCGTTGTTGAGCTAAAGCGAACCGAGCGGGCAGTTGTTGAGCTAAAGCGAACCGAGCCTGCGGTTGATCTAAAGCGAACTGAAGTGGAAGTTGTTGAGCTAACGCGAACTGTGCTGACTGTTGACACAACCGTAGATCTAAACATTAAACAAAGCGAATCCTTAAAGTCTAATCTACTGGTAAATTTGGCAAACCAAAATGTAAACTATTAAAAAATAAAAGCATGCGACAAAAAATGAAACAAACGAAAAGCATAAAAGGTAAGTTTGAGTTAATGGTTATAATGGAATAGATTAGCTTTCAAGAATATTAAAATTGAGAAAATTCAATTTTCTTCGACAATTGGAGAACGAGTCTGACTAGTAACAAAAGTAGAACGTCCAGAAATTGATGTTTCACTTGCAACTACAGTTGAAGCTGACGTACTGATGCTACTTACAAAACAAATTTCAAAATTGTACGAGGAGTTTGTCGCTTAGACATCTTAGAATGAATAAAAGAAACCAAAAGCAATAATAAGCGATAGCTAATGAAAGAATTCTCACATTTTTAATGCTTTGGTTGACGCGTTGTAAACTGTTGCGCGAATATGAACTGGAGGCCATTTTGGAACGATGACATTCACAAAATCAGGTTGTGACTTTTGAATTGAATAAACAATGCTCGTTAAGCGAGACTGTTGTCCAATTACCACAGGAGATACCCGAATAACTTTTGCAAAATTTGGTGGAGTTGATGTCAACTTTAACTGAGAAGCAAGTTCGGAGCTCATCGATCTTAATACAGAGAAAGCTGGCTTAGACGCCAACGGAACCGAGGATTCGACAGACATAGAGTTTACTAGTTGCGAACGATATTCAGGAAAAGTCGTTAACTGAATCGGCGACGTCACTAACCGTGTTTCAGTTGCGGCAGCCATAGTAGTAGTAGTTGTTGCTGTTTTTCTTGTAGTAGTAGTAGTAGTAGTAGTAGTAGTAGTAGTAGTAGTAGTAGTAGTAGTAGTAGTAGTAGTAGTAGCAGTAGTAGTAGCAGAAGTAGTAGCAGAAGTAGTAGCAGAAGTACTACTAGTAATGACAGGAGTACTGAAAGCAACGCAGTCAGTAAGGTTTGGACTGCCAACGTACTCTGAACTAACCTAATTGTTCAAATTAAAATAAAACAAAAAATTGTAACCAAAAACATTACCAATCACCACACAAAACGACAAGAAATAAATATTAGGTTATTTACCTTCCACAATCGAAGCATGATAACCCAGACAATTCGAAACAACAAAGACTGGCCAAACAACAATAACGATCATCTGCTGCAATAATTTCTTTCAAGCTAGGCACTGCATTTTGAAGCTTTGAACAATTGAACGAACAAATGCCACCGCAAGGAGGCCCCGATAATTTCAACACTTCTGCATCCGGACAACGTGCTAAATCGTAATACGTGAACATCGGTCGGCAATCGAGCCGTGGCGGACGGCAGACACAAATAGCACAACCCTAAAATGATATTTTAAATTTTAGGAACCAAACGTTGTCAATTTGTTGGATTTTGCTATGGTAATTATGGAGAGTCAAGTTAGATGCCTTTACCTCTTCTTCCCGTGGACACAAAACGTATATGACTTTGAAACATTCTGCAAACTTCAAGGACCACTTAACTATACAGATGCAAAAATTGTCCTTTATCAACTTTATCAAGCAGTTAAACGATTTTTTAGAACTTGGAATCATTCGTCGTGATTTGACTGCAGCGAATGTTATTTACAATCCACGCAATAAGTATCCTACTATCATAGATTTTGGTGGGGCTACATCAGCTTTTCAAGGCGACACGATAATTTTAGGGCCAAGCCCTCGAGAATGCACGATGCAAGAAATCAGAGGAAAAAATTTTACTGCTAAATGTTCATCTTCTGTGTTAAATACCTTTCAGATTGGACAATTGGCACATTTCATAATGTGTGGTACGTATAGAAGCCCTAATTTTTACAGTGGAAATATTCCTGAAAAAATGAGAGATTTTATAGAAAAATGTACTGCCGAAAATAAATATGGCCGGTTGCGATTTTCACAAATCGAACGACATCCATTTTTGGACGAAATGAAAATTACGTATTACAAATTTTTGGAAAATGTTTTATAATGTATAATGATTATTTCAGGAAAATTAAACTTACATAATCAATAATGGCCGATGGCAGTAGCAGTACTAAAAACCAAAATAATATTTTCATTTTTGATCCGGTAATACAGCCTGAAACAGACATAACCTCTTTCGATGAATTAATGCAACTGATACCACCAGACATAACAAATGAATATGGAAATGATCAAGCTTTGCAATCTCCTTCTCTGCAATTGTCTATGTCTCATTTGGTAGGATCTAATCAGCTCCCTGAACCGCAAACACTGTCAAATAGTTGTCTGGAGCAAAATGAACTTAAAGCTGCACCAAGTGCTGAACTTGTGGACAATCAATACATAGCAAACGTTCAACATACTGCTGATGTATCAACTACTGAACCTAGTGAAGAACTGATCAATTGGCGTGAAGCTGCTGAGACGTTGAAACATATTCTGCTGTTGCAAATGACAATGCATATGTCTCCACAAGCTAGAAGATATTGGACTGTTGACGTTGAGCGCGATCGTCAAGTCGACAAACAAATTAGTGATGAAGTGTTCGAGCTTTCAATGGAGAGTCCATCTATATCAAAAAAGGAATTCTGTTCCGTATGTTTATTACGGAAACCGTACGAAGAACATTGTCACTTGTACTCAACAGGTAACCTCGCAGCCCACAGCGTCAATCATAATTACTGCCGAGCGTGTGGAGGTTACCATTCGTACAGAACAATCCAGAAGTTGTTACACCGTGGTGGTGCTTATTGCTGCAGGTAAATTTATTACGTTAAAATATGCGATTAATAGTTATTAAATTTATATTTTAGCTTTATTTAACTAATAACATTTATTATTATAGATGCGGATGTTATGATCATAGCAGTAGCAACCCTCACATTAATTTGATTGGTCTTCTGTCATTCTGCTGTTCACACGGTACTAAAAATGATGGCAACGCTCGTGCGTGTACGATTAAATCACCCACGTGCTGTAGTAACGATGAACCTAATATCTGCATTCATGTTCGTTTAATAGGAACAGCTTGTTGCAAGCATGGAACAAGCTGTCCTTTGTACTGCAACCTATATCCGCTGTTGTCCTTGAATCGTCCGTTTCAATCAAAAACAAGCTTTCGGACTCAAAAGCGAAAAATGAACAAAGAACGAAAAGACTAGAACAATTTTCTCCAGTTACCAATGGGTTTTTCATTGAAATTGTTTTTCTTTGTAAAAACTGTGGCAGGAACTTTAATTGATTTCAAGTATTGAATAAATTCAGCACCGTCTGCGGGTACATTTTTATCGTAAGGAACTATTACATATCTCATAAGGTCAACAATTGATGAAAAGTGATGCCCATCAATTGTGAAGCTCCCATCTTCGTTGATATCAGCTTTTCGAAGATAATGCAACAAAATTTTAGCCTTATTTTTGTAGGCCTTGGGAAACAAATCTAAGATTTCACTAATGGACTCTTGTTTACCATTTGAAAGTTCTGGTTTAACTAAATCATACAATTGCTCAGCTTTCTCTGTGACAGTTTTATCAGAATTTAAAATTTTTAAAGCATTTTCTTCAAATTCTGTTGGGTTTTCGGAAAGTTTTGGCATCAAACCTTCTTTTATCAAGAAATATTTTGACATCATTCAAAAAATGCTTTAAGCAATGGCAAAGCAATTTTCACAATATTTTTAACCGATCTAATGTTTTTAGAAACCAATCGTTTCTTAGCTGACACTGAGGAAGATTTTCTGGCAAGTTTTTGAATTATGTTTTTATGCTTTTTAAGAAAGCGTTTTTCTGAAGGCGAGAAGTCAAAATCCGAAAGAGCTAAATTATGACAAATTTCAGTAATACACTTAAGCAAATCAATGTTTTTAGCAACAAACTCTTTAGCTTTCTTTTGACTAGAAATATGAGAAAATATATCTAAATTGTCAATATTTTTTTCAATAACTTTAGACATTTTAAAAAACGTACCAAAAATGGTTTTCCTAAGTATATATAAAAATATTTATAATCATAATTTTTAGTTACAAAATATAAATTTCTTGTATCGGATCCGACGGAAGTGATGCTCTAAACTTCAAATGAGTGTTGTTATAGGGACATAAATTCACCCAAAGAAATCCAAAAGGTCGATCTTGTGTTGCTTGTTCAAAAATTTCTACAAACTTTTTTGTTTTAGTCGGTACAATGCTTTGACCAAGAGTATTAATTTGCCGCAAGTCTCGACGACAAGACAGCAGAAATATATGGGTCATTTGTCTATTAATCAAAACGCTAAATTTTCCTTTTAAGAAAAGTCCTTGAAATAAACAGATTACAGATATATTTCGGTGATGACTGTA
>JASANG010001210.1:0-23448 GCA_030248215.1 Enoplolaimus lenunculus
GTTCAAGAACGATCCGAAAAAATATGCTAAGTACCTAGACTCATCGCTACCTTATCGTTTGTACTACATTTGACACAAAAATATCGCAGCTTGCGGTGCACAATTGTCGATCTCAATGGTTTAAGAACGATCCGAAAAAATATGCTAAGCACCTAGACTCGTCGCTACCTTATCGTTTGTGCTACATTTGACACAAAAATTTCGCAGCTTGCAATAATTTTTGGTGTAATAACAGCACAAACAAAATTGCATGAACTGCACAAAAGTAAATTCCAGCAGACGAATGAAAAGAATTTGCATCCGGTTTCAGAATTTTGCAGTTGTGCAACAATTCTCTCAATTTCTAATCTTGAAATATCTCAATATCGCAAAGTTGCTCCCTTATACTCCTGGAACCCATGTGTATTCTAGGTACCCCCTAAGTAAGGAGGGTGGTTCGGCTAAAACGCAACGCCCGGTAGTACATTGGGTACCACGGAACATTTCTTCAGTTGCACTCTGTTTTGTCGTAAGTCCTCGACTCGTGGTATAACCTACCGTTTCGTAGCTGAAAGATAAAATATCAGACTTGGATAGTATTGAACCTTTCCTGCCACGTTTTATGACATTAATTAAAGCCCCCCTTAAGTTGAAAGGAAAAACATAATTGATCCAATATGTTGGGCCCCGTTAAAACTCAGCTTAGCGTAACTCCTGATAGTCATGAAAACAACGACGCGACACCTAAAATTGTATTGGCGCCCTTAGCAACACGTTATGCTGGCAACCAATGGCAGATTCATCGAGGAGCCACCCAGGCCGTGTTTCTCCAACAGGATCTCAGCAGCGCAAACCAAATGTGAACGGCGCAATGTTAACCGCAAACGGAAACCGGTTGACACAAAAACCGCCGAAGTTTGGAAATACGTCTGGCTCCTCTGCTGCTTCTCTCGGCGGGTTTTTAAGACTACTCTACCTTCCCGCGATTCTTTTAACGGCTTCCTACTTTATCCTACACCTAAGAAGAACCGCCAAATTGCTATGTTATAGCAAATTTTCTCACTCACGCATGCCCCGCCCGGCCTACAATCTTATTTTAGATACTATAACTCACCGGAAATGAAATATTCAAGAACGGTAATAAAATCAATTTAATTAGTGCCGTGTGCTACCTCCCCTAGTTCAAGCGTATATAAACCGGACGGCATTCGTCTCTATGTTAGGGGACCCCGCCATGATGTTTTAGGGGGAAACCCGACCTCTGTCCGCCGTGGCACTGGGGTTACTCCTCCCACCAAGCAAAACTAACGCAGAAAAAATTTCTTTCGACAGCTTTGTATGAAAAAGAACTCCTAACGTGTGCAACGGTAGAGATAGGTGAACAATGGCAATCTCCTACGACTGGCCCACGCTTAAGATAGTGGCCCCCCCAAACAGGTCCAAGGGCCCCCAATAAAATGTTTTGCAACTCTATAACTTCGTGGTCAGCGAAAAAATTATTAGTTTTCCAAAGTGGAACCCACCAAGTATCGGGGTTCCCAATTGAGGGTTCGAGGATCGCTTCCGCCGGCACTGCCCCTACGCCTACCACAATTTTACTTAGACTTCACTAACATTTTCAGGCGCTAATGTATGGATGCAATTATGAAACAGGAGTCTGCATCGAATGGAAACGAATACCAACTTGTCTTTACTTTGGAACTGGCACTGGATTTGATTTCGAAAGCAGCAACAGAAGTAATTGGCCTGGGTATTTCATTCATAAAAATGCTTTCATCTTGCGGTTTGAGCTGGTTACGGCCTTATGGAATCCGCGGATTATAAGTCAGAATCATAAGACTACTTCATTCCTTTACAGTGTTTTCTATTCTGAAAAAGAACAGATGGTCGAACGTATTGAATGAAAAAGGATGCAAGGTCGTACTGGGGATCGAACCCAGAATCTCCTGCTCCGTAGGCAGGCGCCTTATCCATTGGGCCATACGACCACGCAATATCGTGCATTTAAATACCTTTAGTAAACAACTGTATATGAATGCTGATTAAATTTATTGATGTATATGTGTACACGTTTGTATTGATAGTTAGATGGGAAATCTATGGTGTGACGGCGATTAAAATTGTAATGTGGGGACCTTTCCGTTTACCATTGTATAACTCAAAATTTTCTAACGATGGGCGTACCTCCGTGCCCTCCTTCTGCATGCGTTAGTAGGCTGAGGTACGGAATATCTGGGCGGAGGTACGGAATCCGGGCCCCTTAGATTTTGATAAAAAGTAGTAGTTCATCCTATAGATCTGGACGAGCTGAATTCAACGATACTATTTTTATGGCTGCATTACCAACAGTTCAATAGTTATGGCCCTCGAAATTATAGTGTGAACACGCACAGATTGGAACAGGAGCTATCTATCAGTCAACTGTTCGTAAAATATAAGATTAACCAGGTTTATTCCTAACATATTTGATTGTTGTTTGTAAAAGGGGCACCAAAGATTTGGGACGGCGCCAAATCCGTCATTTGACCATAATTCGTTAACCAATCGTTTAATTGTGGAAAATATTCAATATTCAACTCAGGTCTGCTAGCTGTGGCGAATGGTGTGTAATTTGTCAAACTTTTTGGCAAACTTTTTTGAAACTCGGATAGTGGACCTGGGGTCCTTAAAAATCCAATTTTTCAAAAATTAGGAGCGCAATGATCAACTGAGCTAATGGGAAGCGCAAATATGAAAAAATTTTCAAAATCGAACCATTTTTGGGCAAACGGTGGTTTGGGGGATAACGGAAAAGACCCAAAAATTGGGCATGCGCCACCCCCCATAGGTTCTCTGTAGCACCATGCTTGACTTACAAATATGCTACTGATAGATACATCATCTTCAAAGCTGTGCCTGCTTATGCTATAATTTCGGGGGGAGATAAGTTTTGAATTCTTGAACCGTTGGTCATGCGACCATAAATGTGGTATCGTTGAACTCAGCTCGTCGAGATCTACAGGATAGATTTCTTATTAAATTCCAAGAGGGTCCAGACTCCGTACCTGCACCGAACATGAATGTAATATATTTGAAATATATGTAATTGGTGTCCAGATTCCGTATTTCTGCCTAGCAAGATGAACTGCCTACGGTCATGGGGGCGGATGTAGCAATTTCTATTGAGGAGTATATATTGATGTATATGGGGCAGGCGCACAAAACGTGTCGCTAAGCTGGTTATAAGATATGAAAACTGCTGACATCATGTAGAGCGAGGAAATTTCGCAGAAACGCTGGAAGCCGTATCAGAACATGAAACAGCGTATAGCGAACTCACCAAACCAATTTACACCACCAGGTTGCAACCGGAATTACAATTTACCAAAAATCGAATTTGAAAAAATTTCATAACCGGATCAGGAACCGGAAAGTGAAAGATACATGCCACCGAAAACTCATTTTTATTTTCTTTTTTTGCTGTATTATTGGTGAAATAACCGTAGTCGAAAATTGCTATTCACTTAACCTGCTGTATTTTAGATTTTCCTTATCCATGGAAGCAAAATCTACCTTCAATGGCACATTTTCGGTGATTGCCAAGGTTGATATGCTATACTAATTAAATCTATTTATTTTTAGCATCACAAATTGAACAAGTGGCTTTAAAAGCTTCAAAAACGTTAGCAAATCTAAAAACGACCAAAATTTAACACTACCACAATTTGTAAATCCGGTAAAAATTTACCGGAACCAAAGGTGAAAATATGCCAAAACCAGAGTCAGAATTCCGGTTGCACCCTGATTTACACTAAATATTTTAGCAGTAGATTTTTTTCATAACAACCTCGCAACAAAGCGAGTGAGAAGCTTACACAATGTTAATACTAAACCGTACCCTGGGGCCCCAACAGCTTTCGCAAAATCTGAGAGGGATTGCACATATGCGGAGGCCCATATACAGCAGGAAGCCACCTCGTGAGAAAAGCGAATAAAGAGCCAAAGAAGCGTTAATAACCCGATGATTAAGCAGAATTACATCAAAAGCATAAAAAATTTTTGAAATCACACGTTCGGACATGCCGAGGCCCTTGGCATTCGTTGTCACTCCCTAGTGGTACCTGATAGTAGCCGCGGTACTGTTCAGAAGAAGAGTAGTGTATTATGGCCCACCTTGTAGCCGAGTTAACGCGCCGGACGGCATAAATTAGTCAAAAATTATAGTGTCACTAAATCGTGGCGTAACTTCATTGCATTTAGAAGATTTTTCATCAGAAGGTCTTTCAAAATTATGGCCATGTCATTTTTTTGTTTTAGACAAAATTCAGTATCACAAAGACTTGTTCGCCCAACCTCTGCATGATTCAAACATTGCCGCAGAATCAAACTTATATGTCACCGAAAATACCAACCGCCAACACAGCAAAGTATTGCAATCACCGTTACGCCTGAACGTAAACCGAAGCACAGAAGCGAATGGACAACAGTCTGAACAGCTGGTCGCACCAAAACGTTGCGTTACCGACTACGAATGCGGCCGAGACGCGTATTGCGACCGCGACTGGGAATTTTGCCGTTGTCGTCCGTCGTTTGTAGGCGGTCCTCCTGATAAGCCTTGTATTGGTATAATGGGCAGGAGCCAGTTCCGTTTCTGGTTCCGTTAACCTGGTCTTTGCTCCGTTTTCGTTTCCTTTATTTTTACTATCCGATTACACCCTGGCACGAGCGGATAGCCAAGAAAAGCAACGGGGTCAGCCTTTCTAGAAAAATGTTGGGCCTTGTACATGTTTTGGTTCTGTTTGTAAATAATGCGAACTTGCCGTATGTCCCACTTTGCGTTTTCGTCCTGTTCGATAAACCACGCACTGCAAAACACTATATCTTACTAAAATTGCATTCCCTAACTAGTCGAAAACGTGAAGCGAACATATAGTTTCAGTATATTCGTTTATCTGTATGCTTAATTTAAATTAAAAACGTTTCAGAAAGTAATTGCATATATAGGCTTAAGCGAGGGTCCTGTGTACAATAAAATAGCAATAATAGTTTACGGTTTCGCCTTAAATATGTTAACCGTCAACGCTTTTGGTGTCATCGGTCTCCATCCCGAAATGAATGAAATTCGGCTTCAAAAACTTCATTTCAAATTTAATTTTAAAATTTGAATCGAAATTGACAAACTGGTTTGACATCGAAATGTTTTGTTTTCGGATTTCTCATTTTTTTCTGCTTTTTAGATATCAGTGAATGTGCGTTTCCTCAACTGCATAGTTGTCCTGAACATTCAGTCTGCGTAAACTATGTTGGTGGATATCGTTGTATTTGTGTTCGAGGATACGTGTTGTTCGATGGCCAATGCCAAGGTAGTCTGATTTCAACATAGGGTTGAATGTATGAATTCGCAACGTATTCGATGGGTCACAGATTATATGTTAGAACTGTAGCCATAGACAGACGTCTCGAAGCTATCGGTTATGAAAAGCTAGCACTTTATACAGTGTCACTCTATTTTAGGACACATCCAGGTGTGTCACCGTGTGAACGTGCATTACTACGTTGCATTCGTAATATTCTCCAAATGGCAAATATGTAACTTTCCCTGGACGGGATGTGCTAGAAAAGAAAGGGTAAACAATAAGAACAGACTAAAAATATCTTTTGAAATATAGCGCAACCTTTAGGGTTGCGCTATTATTGTCGTGCGCTACCTTCCGTCGCCGTCCGTCACCCGTCCGGCGCCGTCGGATACAAGGGTGGCGTTATACTTGTCGTGCACCATATGGTATCGTACCTGAGCAAGTTGTGAACGACACCGTAGGGTGACCGACGGCGTCGGACGTCTTCAAAGTATAGCGGCACCCTTTAGTGTTTCATATATTTCAGGTTGGGCAGGTTTTAAAAGTATAGTTTTAGATATGAACGAATGTGAATCAAATCCTTGTCATATTAACGCACGTTGCTTTAACATGGCTGGTTCGTTTCGTTGTGAGTGCAACGACAATTATCATGGTGACGGATATGTGTGTCTAAGTAAGACAACGTTATCAAGAATGATGATATGGTGTGGCGCTCTCGTTTCTGTCATTAATCATTGCATTTGAAAATCTTTTCAATCCTCCATGTAAAAGTATTAATAATGAAGCAATCGACAAAATATTAAAATAGATTTTGGAAGCATCGTAACTCGGGTTGTTGCGGCTTGACATTTTAGGTTTTATTAGATTTTTTCGTGCATATTTTGTTTCCAAATTTCAAACTTTTATACGGGAAAACATCAATTTAATACTCCAGTTTTGTAATTGTGAAGTGCGTTGACGGTCACAGAGAAGCCAACCTGTAAAAGCGCCATAAATTGTTGGAAGAGCACACAACAATGCAATTTTTAAAACAGCACAATTGACGGTCTTGTAACCGGACCGAGGCTAAGAAGTTTAGAACCCCTCCCCCCCCAAGAAAATTTCAACCTCGCTTGCAAGTCACCTAAAATCCTTGCATGTCTTTCCAGACAATTTTTAACCCCCCTAGCATACTGAGCTGGCTACGGATATAAATTGTCCAGTGATTCTGCGAGCAAGCAGTTGACGTCATTTTGAAACCCACATAACCTAGGATTGAATTTAAAATAGCTATTTGATTAAAAAATTACCTCCAACAAAAAACTATGCCGAATGTTGCTATGAATTTCGTTTGTTTATAGTGGATCAAACGATCGCATGCAACAACAATATTGCACAATTACATTGTGGAACGAATGAACAATGCAGCATTCATCGAATGAATGGATCTGTAGTATGCGGACCGTGTCTACAGGGTTTCCGCAAACACGCAGATGATGATAAACATTGTATTGGTGAGGAGAGTTGAATCAATAAAGAAACAGCAATGAACGAATCGAGAAAGTAACACTTGACCAGTTTTGCTTTAACAAGTCACGCTTGGTTTGTAATATTTTAATGTTATTTATTTCTTAAATGACCAGGACTATATTGAATAGCTATTGACGGGCATTACGACATTTCGTCGCCCGACAACTTGTAATCCAAAATTTCATCGAGTCGACAGTTCATAGCTAATCATTATGTTTAGGCTTTGGCTTAGGCTTAGGATTACTCTTTGGATTATGCTTAGGTATATTCATTGGCATTAGGACTCTGTTGGGCGACAAGTTGTCGGGCGACGAGTTTGTCGTAGATTCCTATTAAACGAGTATAAGAAAACTGGCAGCGGTGGAGCATTCGCTTTCAAGATTTAAAAGTTAAAACGCACCTGTATCGCAGCCTGGTGCAAGCCCGTTTCCGCTGTTAAAATTTTAGTTCCGGTGATCCAATCAAGTGAATATAACTGCCGAATAATAAGTTAAACCGGATCGTTTTGGGAACGCGGTTGAGGTCCAACATTAATTAGATTTATTATAGTTATTTATGTAGTATTTTACTGTCATTGTACTTGGGTGTGTTTAGTTTCCCAAACCGTAGTATTAATCAACTCTGTCTAGCGTTACGAAACAAGATTAAATTGATTGAAACACAATTATTCGACGGTTAACGTGGTTTTTGGTGTTACCGAGCTAACAGTACTCTCTCTCAGATATTGACGAATGCAGTGAATTTCCGGAACTTTGTGACGACAATTCAAATTGCCATAATTATCCTGGATCGTATCGATGTGAATGCAATCCTGGATTTCGAGGCAATGGCACAATATGTGAAGGTATATTAACGCTTTACTGACTATATACAAACATATTGATTTGGTAAACTAGATCTTTAGCATTGCTGAAATTTCTGGCATACTTTCGCTTTCTCTATAAGGTAGGCCGTAAAACCGCAAAGTATCAGGTTTGCTAAAATTTAAATTTATTTGTTTAATAATCATGGGAGGTGATGAGAGGTACCCACATATGAGCAAAGTTGAAAATTAGATTATTTACCAGCAGACGCTAATATGCGGATATATCTGGAAAAAATTCAAGAAATGACCTTACTTCTTGTTTCTTAAGTTTGATTTGTAAGTGTTGATAATTTCTTAAGCTATCGGAAAGATCTCACACATTTCCGTTCGCGGGTTCATATATATTCCGTAACGCCACCGCTCTCTATTACTGCTCTTTTCATATATGACAGAAGGTGTCACTTTCTACTCTTATACCATTGTATGAATTGGAATAACGAAAAATATATGGAGATGGACACTTAAAATGTCCAGTCAAAGAAATCTTTCTATAGATTCAGTTAACCTAGAAAGATAATGATCAGCCTTATATGCGGATGTTTCTGGAACAACGTGCTCCATTTGCTCAGTGGTTAATCCGGCCATGCTTGAGGGTAATGATTTGAAAAATTGGCATTTAAGAACCCGGTGTCAGACACCGTCGAACGGCACAGCTGAAATTTAGGTATATTTGATACGCGTCGCGCTGTGCAACACCGTGCAACGTCAAGCGGCAATTGACGCCGCCGTACTGGCGGATGCGAGGCACAGAGAAGCATGGCGTAACGCTTAGGCTTACGTAAATGCACACAGATTCGGGTTTAGGCAAGCATGTGTAAGAAAAAGGGTTCAAGAACCAAAAATTTGAAATAGGATGTTTGGTATTTTTAGATATTGACGAATGTGAAACTGGCACCAACGACTGTCATCCGCTATCGAAATGCTTTAACAAGCGTGGTGGTTTTGTATGCGTTTGCGATGAAACTCTTATCGGTACGCTAATATCAAGATGTTTTCGTGATCCTTCGGTAGAATTTATCAGCTTAATTCTTCTGTTATATTACTCAGCCTCAGTGGCGGATCCAGGATCTCAAAATGGGGGGCAAAATTTCACAGGTAATAAACTTACTTTTGACCCATACACAAACCACGAACTATTGTCACAAAATTGCTATAGAATTTTTGCCGAGATGCTGTTGGGGGGCCACGGCCGGGGTGCCCCCCATGGATCCGCCATTGCTCAGCCTGCAATTGTTTACAATAGTCGGTGTCTTTTTCAATCCACACTCAAATTTGAAAAACTCAACTATATTTAAATGTTTAAAATCGGTTTAAACAAAACAGACAATAATTGTTTATTAATCAATGGCCCGTAGCCAGCTCACCTTGCTTGGGGGCTATAATTTTTTCAGGAGGAACACGCAAGTGTTTTCGTTGATTTACAAGCAAGGTTGAAAATTTTCTTGGTTGCCAAAACTTTTCAACGGGGGCGAACCTTGTCAGCAGCCACCCCTCCGGGTACGGGCCCGATTTACCATAATCCATTTTTTGTTGATTATAGAACAAACTCTGAACATTTTTGTTCAATAAGTGCACCAACTTAAAATTAATTATTAAAGGTAAAACATATTACAGAAACTGGATCGGGCTGTTCGTTGCAGTCAAATTTAAAATGTGCAAATAGCAATCAAATATTCCATGACAACCAATGTTCAAACAACTCATATTGCGTAGAACATCGTAATTCGTTCTATTGTGCTTGCCGAAACGGATACCGGAGTACTTCTGAAGGAAGCTGTGAAGGTAAGTTTGTGACAGGGAGCCGTCGATTAAGTAAGAAAGACAACCGTGTTTATAGATCTGCCGTATCATTGTATAAGGGATATTCATGGCGTATCCCAGAACAAAGGGTTCGATGTAAACACGTCATGGATGATGTCACGCAAGCATAAAAATGCATTCGTTAAATAGCATCTGCAGAACACGAATGTAATCTATATTTCAAATTCCAGTAATTGCGGACTTTGCCGGAAGAGTGATTTTATTTTCCTTAATGATTTGAAGTGTTGAACCGGTGCTGTAAAATATGCGATATACCGATACAGATATTTGGATAGCGATATATATACTTTACTTGTGCGCCATACCACAAAACCTGGAAATAAATTTTTCAGTGACTAATGAAAAGGTTACCTACTTTCCAGGCCCGTAGACAGCTCACCTTGCTGGGGGGGCTCAAAAATTTTCCAGGAGGGGCACACAGAAGTTTTCTTTGACTTACATGCAAGGTTGAGAATTTCTAGGAGGCCAAAATTGTTCCATGGGGGGCTGAGGTTACCGTAGAGCCCCTTAGAGCCCGTTGGCCCCATCTTGGCTACTTGCCCGCTACTCTCGTGCTCTAAAATCTAGTTTTCCTAGAATTCACTAACATTGGCAGCTGTATTCCAGCGTTCATTCTCTGCAATTTACTTTTCAATGTTTATAAAATATTGCTTTACGTAAACTTATCATAACAAATTGAAATTTTCTTAAGTCTTTCTAAAACCGTCCCTAAAATTTCGATTAAGGCTTCTTGCTGGGATTTTGTTTCTATCGTTTCGGGCCAATGTGACACTGTGGGCCGTTCCGCTGTCCCAAAGATGACAAAAGTGAAAAAGTAAATGGAATATCTTTTACTGTGTGTTTACATTTTTTGAAAGGTCCAGCAGCGGTGACAACAGGACAACCAGGCTGCAGGACAACCGGGGCAGCAAAAAGAGAGTACGACATCACGCCAAGCAGGACAACTATGACTTCCTACGCTGCACTCTTGCATGTTGATATCCTGGGACAGCGGAACGTCCCTCAGCGTAATAAGGGTCCGTTTCGGCCATACACAGTGTTTATGGTTGCTTGTTTTAGACATTAATGAATGCACGGAGCATCGACATGGTTGTGATCCGCAAACTTCAACTTGCCGGAATACACCAGGATCTTATATATGCCACTGCAATGCAGGATTTCAGAAAATTGGTGATATTTGTATCGGTAAAGTTTGTCGTAAATATTTTCGTGTAATGCCATTTTTTTCATATTCCGAAACGAATGTGTGTACTGTTCGCATTAGCTCTTGCAACATTATTTTTTCGATTTGGAGTGAAAAAATGTTGGAAAACATGAAGCATTAGGGTTTGTGAAAACTCAAACATCACTGCCTGTCTGTTAGATTATTTAAAACCATTTAAACTTTTGCAAAAAGGCGAATTTAGGTAAGACTACTTGCAAATAACATTTTTTTGCTAATCTATATATTAAAGCTGGAACGTCCCACATACGTATTTTGGGCAACTTTCCAGCATTACATTGTTTACAATATTTTCTTGGAACAGAAAAGTGACTGTTCTGTGAAAAGAAAAATTACATACAGATTGCTATTTTTATTCGTTAACATTTGCACATTGCGCAAAGCCGGCTGACTAGTTTTAATAATAGCTAAAATCTTCTACAGATATCAATGAATGTATAGGAGTGGATCGTGTTTGTGACAGTAATGCTGAATGTGAAAATTACGATAAATACTATAAATGCACGTGTTATCAAGGTTTTACTGGCGATGGATATATTTGTACAGGTAAGTCAAGAAATCTTATTTTGCGTTTAATAAATCGAAGGACTTAACTCTAACGGCCAAGGTACAGTACAGGCCCGTAACAGTAGTATATGCATGCTCTTAAGCCTAAGCCTAAACCTAAGCGTAAGAATGAGCGTATACCTTAGCATAAGCCTGAGCTTAGGCGTAAGCAAAAATATATTCCAAAGCGTAAATGTACTTTATTGCAGTCCCGTAGAAACACGTTCCGCGCCGGATCTTTAGATTGCCACTCTATTCGAAAGGAGGATTAAATTTGGGAACGACGATAACAGGTGAGAAACATTTGGGGTACTGAAGCAGGTTTAACTCAAACCTTAGCTTTAGCCTAAGATTAAGGCTAAGGCAGGCTTAGCAAAATAATAACCAATGCTGAGGGTAATTTTTGCATTCTCTCAAGTTAACATTAGTGTGTGTGCTTTTTTGTATTCTAATTCTTTCTAGAATTTTGGAGGATACATATCTATCGAACTTTGATACGGAACTATCGATATCACCACGCTTAACATATATGACCTGTCTTATGTATCAGACAAAACAATGCAATCTTAAATCTTATGCTCGTATTACTAAATGCGTATAGCAGCTATCATCAGTTTGCGCTAGGTTTTCAACTCAGCGTACTCACTGGAAATAATTGCTACACACATTTGCAGTGTCGGCGGAAACGCCCACCAAACCCCCCTATTGGGAGGGGCGACACTTGGGTCCCATCGTGCAAACTAAAAAATTTTGGCGGACTATGAAGTTATAAAGCTGTAAAACGTTGTATTGCCCCTGCCTCTCGGACCTGTTTGGGGGGCCCGACTGTCGGAACGCCGGCCTTGCAGATTTGAGAATATGAGCCATCGTTCAAGCGTTTTAGCACTAAACACAATTTACACGCCACTATTGGTGCCACACGCAAGCCAAATTTCCGCAGAGCATGTCACACATCAAACAAGCACCGCTCTACAATCCGTACTTCGTATTGTGAATCCTTTGGATTCGTCCGATAAATCAAAATGGCACAGCGAACTAGACGCGGCAGCGGCGACTTGCTCAAATACTGCTCAACAGGAGTGCGCTGTTCAAAACAAACGATGTGTTCCAGAGGTTGAAACTAGCGCTGATCATCAGTATTTAATTCGGTCGCCAAGTTACCGCTGTGATAAGTGTTTGCCTGGGTATCAGCATTCTACAACTGGCCGCTCTTGTTCAAGTATGTTTGTTTCGTGAACATTGGAGTTTCCAATGAAGTGTTTCCAGGCAAAAGCTCCACCCCCGACAGAGGTTGAAACCAAACCTTCGTATTATGCAGTGGATGATCCAGGATTTCTCTGTGGGGGCATGGAGAAGGGAACCGAAGCTGACCGAGCACTTTCCCCGCCCCGACGACACCATCCCGAAAATGACAATTTTCGCGGGAGGGACAAACCGTTCGACCGAAAGTCGTAAACTGGACTAAAATTTTGCAATTTTTTATATGACGTTCCAGATCTGTGTCTAAGGTTTCCAGGATCCCCTTCGAAAATTAATCGGGAGGAGGTTGGCAGCGCTATGAACGGCTCTGTTACCCGGAATCTTACACATTAACATTGTGGTGGTTCACACCGTAGGCATAGTACTTCGTCTAAATCATTTTGCAAGCTAACGTTGCCAGCGATAAAATTTTTTACCTCTGTGCAACAGATTAATATTTATAAGGACATCCTGTAAAAGCATGGGGGTTACGTTCTATACGGGCTCGTAGCCAAGTGGGGGCAAGGGTGGCTCAGCCCTCCCACTGGAAATATTTTGGACCCCCTAGCAAATTTTCAGTCTTGCTTGTAAATCATTAAAAAACCTAGAATGCCCCTCTTGAAAATTTTTGAGCCCCCCTAGCAAGTTGAACTGGTTACGGGCCTGGTTCCATAAACATTTCGGCCTATGTTACCTTTAGGGGAGTAACAGTAGATTAAGCATATTCCTAAGCCTAAGCCTAAACCTAAGCTTTCCAAAAGTGTGTTGTTAAGCCTATGCCTATCTGAACGCTCCTAAAAATATTTGCCAAAATTTCGAAGTGGGAAGCGGAAGGTTCTTGCGTTGCCAATGGATGCTGTGTCAAAAAATCAATATATAAAAATCGCATAAGGGGTTTTGACAGGTAAATTTAACAGTAATAAAGAATAACGTAAAAGTTTCGCAACCAGCAGGATTCGAACCTGCGCGGGCAGAGCCCATTGGATTTCGAGTCCAACGCCTTAACCACTCGGCCATAGTTGCACGCAACGTAGTCTGGTTGTAATGCTATAAGAACAGTGTCGTATGTAAACATATTGTAATTCTCTGTTATGCACATTGAACAAAACTCCATATTTCAGGGAATATGTTCTGTACGATAAACTGCACGCCAGTTTAGTACTTGCTTGTGCTTGCTGCTTTAAGTTCAGAAGACAGAGGGGAGGGACGTAGGCAGGCCCATAGCCAGATCACCTGCTAGGGGGGCTAAAAAATTTCAGGATTAACATTTAAAGAGCAAGGTTGAAAATCTTCTAGGGTGGGCCAAAAATTTTTTCAGGAGGGGCTGACGGTTCCATAGCCAAGGGGGGGGGGGCAGGGGGCTTAGCACCCCTGGAAAACGTTGTGCCCCCTAGAAGATTTTCAATCTTGCTTGTAAGTCATTGAAAGCCCTTGAATGCCCCTTCTGAATAGTTTCCCCCCTAATAAGGTGAGGTGGCTACGTGCCTGGGGAGAGCCCCCTGGTTCCCCTTGGCTACTGGCTCCGACCTAGGGAGGATTTCATTTCAGGATTGAATAACGTCAATTTTAAAAGCAGGTTGTTCTAAAGTGTTATTTTGTGATCTCTGCCTGTCAGTCAGTTTCTGGTTCATCTGAAGCTAGAACAAGGGGGGATAAAAAATTAGCGGAGGTACACAATTTGGACCACTCTAGGAATTTAACAAAATGTGGCCAATCCTATAGTTGTCGACGAGCTGAGGTAAACGGTACCATTGTTATGGCTGCAAGACCAACGGTTCAAAATTTATCAGTGCATACACGCATTGATTGCAAAAGGAAGTATCTATCTTTCACATGTTCGTAAAGTATAAGCTTTACATGGTTTTGGTTTATTCGTTATACAAATTTGGTTGGCGTTTGTGCATGGCTTATATACAGTGCCGCAGCAGGCAGGGGTCGGGGCTCCCCCAAATTCCAGGGTGGGTGCCCCCAAACTCGCGAGCGAAGCGATCGAGAAGCCAAACGCATTTTAAAACTTAAGCGGTTTTTGTTTCAAGTGGCTTGGGTGGGGGCCCTTTAGGGTGGGTTCCTCCCAAATGGAGGGTATGTGGGGTGGCTGCTTCGGCTCTGCTTATATAGCAAAAAGTTGAAGTTTCAAGTGCCCAACTTTTAAACTGGAGACCAGCAGCCTTAAAAATCGTAACGCTGCGTCGAAATATATAAAACAGACTGTTTTTCGTTAAATTCCAAGTGGATTCATATTCCATGCCTCCGCCAAAAATTGTAAGGTTTTATCGCAAAAAAATTTCTGAAGGTAAAATTGTATTTTTTACAAAAAGTATTTTTGAGGGAGAAATTGGTAAACTTTGACCTTACCATTTCATAATAAAAATATTTGGACGGGGGGGTGTGTGCGCCGCGCCGCCCAGCCCCGGCCCTCTGTGGATCCGCTAGTGATGCAAACTCGCACCGATTTGAAAACATAGCATCTCCCGTCTACATATTCATAAAATGAATCTACGACAATTTGTCGCCCGAAAACTTGTCGCCCAACAACGTCCTAAAACTTAAGAATTAATGTAAGCATAATCCTAAGCATAATCCTACGCCTACACATAAGCATAAACATAATGATGGGCGACGAATTGTCGAGTCAATGAAATTTCGGGTTTGTCTGTCGTTCGACAAATTGTCGTGATACCTCAATAAAATATAGGCTTTACTAGGGTTATTTAACAAATTTCCCGCTGTTGGTACGTAACGGAATTTTATAATAAACTTAAATGTTTCGACTGCCTAATAAGGTTCCAAATATGTAAAACACACTGAGTGCCGCTAAGTTCGTTGTTTTCATTTCTCTTTTACCCAACTAAAAGTTTACATTTCCAATTTAACTTTCGTAAATATATATATACTCCTAAAAACAAACCAGATATATCAATCACGCGTGATATTTAAATTTCGCAACTTCTGTGAATAAGAATTTCGTAATGCCGGCAGCATCTTTGTGTATCGTTTAGTGCGCTAACATAGTTTTTTATGTTCAAATGTTGCGTACATTATCGATTTAAATGAACAACTGTATTGTTTAAGGGTTGCGCTATACTAATCGTACGGCACCGCCCGTCACCCGTACGGCGCTGTTCGTTACCGTACGGCGCTGTCCTTCACCGTCCGTCAACATACGGTATGGTGCGAGAGTAAGTCGTGTAGAATACCGCACGGTGACGGACGGTGCCTGAGTGGTAACGGACAGCGACGGCGCCGTACGGGCCCGGAAGGCGGTGTGCTTGCGACGGCGCTGACGGACGGCGTCGGATGCCATCAAAAGTATACCGCTACCCTAAATCTCTCGAGATAGCCGTCGCTCATGTTATATCTCTGTGTTGATACAGAAATGAAGACTAAGCATTGCAGTACGCTGTCGAATATATTTGTTTGAAAACTTTCAGTGTGATACATCACAGCGCCGAACGAAAATTTAAAGTTTATCAAGGGCCATGGCGCCCATTTTTCTGCATTTGGACGGAGCTCGAACCACATAGGTCTGATCCGGAAATTTACAAGCGAGCGAGAAACCAAACGCAAATTTTACTAAATTGACCCCTTCGATCCACAAGTGGCTGAAGCTGCCATTATAACAAAATCTTGTGTTACTGCTAACGATAATGAATCAGAAATCTGTATTATTTCAGTTCTGCATTCTTTCAGTTAAACGATTCCGTTTCCTTGCTCGTTTGGGCCGGAGCAGTTGCCAGCTCAAAGAAATATTGATCAAACAACTAACACCAGGCTCGTAGCCAGCTCAACTTGCTATTTGCGCCCAAAATAATTTTAAGCTGAGCTTGCAGTTGGTTCCTAAAAATACAAGTGGGGTCAAAACTTTTGAAGCGGGCCAAAATTTTTTACGGCGTCTGGGCATCCCCGAATGACCCCACCCACGGGTTCGCGTTACGCAAGGTTGAATGATAGTGCCAGTGTATTTTAGAAATAGCACCAAGACTTTGTGGTACAAATCACGACCCCAGTATCAACTCTGCATCGGTGATTTGTGATTTAAATGCAAGCTGCATCGACGGCCATTGTGTCTGTCGACAGGGTTACACAGGTGACGGTCGATTATGCGCCCAAATTGCACAATTGCAATTTTGCACTTGCGACGCAGATGCGTTATTGTTGTTGGATGCGCGACAGTGTCATGAAAATGCGTTTTGTGATTGCGCGACTGGTAGTTGTCGTTGCAAACCACAGTATGTAGGAGACGGAGTTGAACAATGCATTCGGGTTGCAGTACGAACGCGTGCGAATAACTGTCGAACAGATAATGGGATTTGTCACCACAATGCAGGTATGTGCAAATTGTGTACGCTGAAATGCTGTATCGGGCCCGTGGCCAAAATAGGGTCAGGAGAGGGGAAGCTCAGTCCCCACTCTGGAACAATTTTGCCCCCGTTGAAAATCTTTAGCCTTACTTGTAAGTTATCGAAAACTCAAACAGATAATGGGATTTGTCACCACAATGCAGGTATATGCAAATTGTGTACGCTGAAATTCTGTATCGGGCCCGTAGCCAAAATAGGGTCAAGAGAGGGGAAGCTCAGTTACCCTCTGGAACAATTTTGCCCCCGTAGAAAATATTTAGCCTTACTTGTAAGTTATCGAAAACTCTTCTATGCCCTTCGTGACAAATTTTAACCCCTCCTAGCAAGATGACCTTGCTACGGGCTTGTGTTGAATATGTTCAAACGTCTTTTAATCGGTGGTCTAATCGTTTGCGAAACTATGATTTTAACTAAAAATATTGCGATGAAATTTCTTTAGGTGGTATGGTCAAATTTTTTTCTTCGTTTGCTTTTATGTGTTAAGATATTACCATCCAAAATTTTTTGGTTTCTGTTAACGTATTAAGCTGAGCTAGGCTGTGGGCTTAATGATAAATGGGAACACTCTGCATTGGCCAAAAATGCTCAGTACTACTAGAAAATATATTGTGAAATTATCCGCGTGTGCGTCGTGGCTCTAAAAATTGTTTAAGTCTCGTAGTATGTTGAGATGGCTGTATGGAAATATACATGGCTGTCGCCTAAATTTCACCACTGGATCCGTCCTTGTCTGAATAAATTCTGGAATGTCACAGTTCTATGGATGCAGCCGTGATTTCGGAAAACTGTGGATCTCGTTCTTTGAAAATTTCAAAGGTGATTCTTGCTTCACCAACTAAAAGGTCTAGACATCCCTGGAAAAAATCCCAAACTGGGGTTGACCACAAATTCCTGTCTACATCCTTAGACACTTTACATGTCACACTGTTTCAGAATGCCTTGGCGATCAACGTTGCCACTGCGTTCCAGGCTACGTCGGCGATGGCATCCATCATTGTCGCGCAGATCCCAACGACTGCATAATTAACGCAACATTGTGTCGCGATCTTGTGCTCCATTCACACTGCAATCCCATCCGCAGAAGATGTGAATGCTCAGCGCCGCATTTTATCGGCGATCCTCGGATTAAATGCGTTCCAAGATCACGAAAACTGACTAAATTAACGCGTTCTTTTCGGGATTGCGTTCAATATCCCAATATTTGTCATAAAGATGCGTTTTGTTTACTGAATAATCGTCGGTGTCGATGCAGTGATGGTTTCGTTGGTGATGGAGTGACTAAATGCGAAATTGGTATGATGATTTCAGCGACTCGAGGCCTCCACCCGAACCGGCTGAAACAAACCTGCCGAAGTTTTAAAATGCGTCTGGCTCTTTGCTCGCTTCGGTTGCGTGTTAGGGGAGCACCCACCCCTGTCTGCTTCAACACTGGGGCTACGATATATCCCCTGCCGAAATTTCTGAAGACACAAGAAAAAAGTTCAAGAGGCATTACGAGATAACCTTCTGAATCTTAGAGGTTTAAAAAAATTTCGTTTATGTAAGGTTTATACCGTCCCGAAGTAGAATCCTGACCACACCTCTGGAAAATTGTCGGTACAACGGACACTACTACTGAATAGCAACCCTCCATTTTTAATTTACTGGCGCCTGTCCAGTTTTAATTTTCTACGTATACCATTGTTTGTAAGTTGGAATGTAAACATGTCAGTTCGTTTTGTATTAATCATTTACAGGGTAACTTTTAGCACGTGCCCGGAAGCGTCAGCTGAGAGTCATTAGCCAGTGTCGACAACTGTCAACATATGTACATATTTTAGATGTCTACGATTGCAATATTAATCGCTCACTGTGTGGTCGAAATCAATTCTGTTTCAAAAGACGATGCCGTTGGAAGCCAGGATTTCATGCAGGTACATTTAGCTCATGAACTGGTTTTCAACAGATGCTGGTTTTAATTGGATATCTTGCATTTGGCCTAGTTTGAAAATGCCCGATGGGCCGGTTACAATTTGGGCTACTTAACAAAGTGAAAATATCTTACTTATACATGTGATGATTTTTGTAAATAGTCAGCCGTAAGCGAATCTTTTGTACCATTGCAGCCCTGAACATCCGCAACTACGGGATAAGACGATAAGGTGCGACGTTCGCTGCAACTGTTACAGAAGTGTTCGCCAACAAACAAAAACTTGTTGGTGTTTTATTTGAAAAGTTCTAAGTTAGCAAACTTTCAATTTAGCGCTCCCGAGACCTCAACTCACAGGGTCTGACTGAGTCGCCCCCGTACCATCCATTTAGCGATATCCCCCCTTCCACCCGAAATGGGATCCCACGCTGGACATGTCAAATACACATTACCGTAATTTTAGAAATACGTCTGGATTCCCGCTCGATTCGCTCATGAATTTTCATTGATTATTTTACCTCTGTTGTGATTATTTTCAGAGACTTAACAGATAACTTTCACCGCAGCTGCGTCTAAAATTCTGTGACCAGATATCGCGGCAGTGTGTCGCCCCACAGCTTGTAACTCGATATCTCGTCCACTAGATGATTTGTCTCGTGATTGTTACGCTTAGGCTTAGGCTATGGCGTAGGATATTTACGGGCGACAAGTTGTCTGGCAACGAATTGTTATAAATTTGTTTTAGAAATGGAATCAAACCAAACAATAATTAACCAAAATAATTCGCTGAAAACAATCAATTGTATGCATTCCACAGAAGGGTTTAAAATGACTCAGTGTCATGCTCGCGCCCGATGCGATGCAGATAGTGGCCGTTGTGTTTGTGAGACCGGATATGTCGGTGACGGATGGCAAAGTTGTGAACCGGATCCTGAAGATTGTGGTGCTGGAAGTGCTATTTGTCACCGGAACGCGCAATGTTTACTCAGACGGTAGTAGTTTACATCAGTTCATATTTGTCCGCTTTTCTCTTTCTAAAAGCAGGTGTGGGCAGCAATGCCGTTTGCTTTGTTGAACGGTATTTCTTTTAAAAGGGCATTTGCGTTTTTGAATCTATCTGTGTATCCGCAACCACAAATTTGGATATAACATATATATGTTATATTATTACGGCAATTCGTCGCCCGACAACTTGCATGGCCAGCGACGTCTAATCCTAAATCTCGTCGATGTGACAATTTGACGCCCATCACTAAGTACAGGCTCGGACCTTTTGACGTAGGATTACGCTCCGGTTTAGGCTTAGTTTTTAGGAAACTTCCGGCAACAAGTTATTAAGCCTTTTAGCACGATGCTAGAATTAATTCATTGATTCTTTTAAGCAAGCACCCATAAACACTACTTTGATTCTCACCACAAGTGAATCTAAAATTTTTTAGAGGGCTGAGTTCTACTAGCCTACCTCTTCATGCTAAAGGTGGGTTCGGTCAAATAACCATAAATCTGACTCGATTCTTTATTGCTTCAGATGCGTATGCAAGCCGGGATTTGTCGGAAACGGTAGTGATTGTCAACAAATTGCACCGATATCCAGTACAGCGAGTCTGACTCGCTCTAGTTCCTCATTAGATTGCTTCTTATCTCCCGAGGTATGTACGTTTGTCAGTGAACCTCTTGTGCAAGCATCACGTTTGCAATCTTGTCAACTGGATACTGCAACGATGCGGTCAGAGTAGCGAGACTTCGTGAGCGCCAAGTCAGACGTATTTTTTATGTTAAATCAAATGGCAAACAATTCAATTTTGGGTACCGTTCCCTTGCGTGGCCCCGAACTGATCTGTTTGGGACAGTAAATCATTGAAACACGAGGCGGAGAACTGCGTTTGTTTCCTACAATTGAAACTCTTCTCACGCTACAAATATACGACCATTTGTGTAACGGTATATATTTTCAGATTTGCAACGTAAACGCGTATTGTTTTCGTGGCAGTGGAACAAGGATTTCGGTATGCAAATGTGGTCCCGGCTACTATGGTGACGGGTATCATTGTTCGAAATCTGACTCGCCGATCGAAAATCGCACTGAAACCGGTCGAGTGTTTTCGAACGCAACGTTTCAAATTCAAGCGTATCATCAAAGTAGTTCACATGTAAATTCAATTTCAATCGACGATTGTATTCAACGTGGTGTTCAAATTTGTCACAATCCTGGCCGATCACAGTGTATCGTTGTCCAGGAACCGAACGGCGCGACCCGAGGCAAATGCGTTTGTGTTGCTGGGTTTCGTGGGACTGGAAGTAAATGTCGGCCAGGTAGGAAGTCGATTTTCACTTGGACCGCAATTTTGGGAAAACCAAATTAACAACAGTAGTCTGCAGATTCAATGGCGGATCCATGGGGGGCACCCCGGCCGTGCCCCCCCCCCCCCAACAGCATCTGAACAAAAATTATATAAGAGTGTCAGTTGCTGTTCTACGCTGTTCCGAAAATAGCAGGCAGTTCTAACTCATTCAAACACAGAAACAGATACTGCTGAAACTGACTGGATTTTCTTTTTCAGAACTAAATTAGCTTCCAAATCCGAGCCTTTAAATTTTGACCTGTTTGAAACGAAATCTGAATTTATGTTGCCACCCTGTTTTTAGATCCAAATTGCGTTGATGCGTTAGTTTTATTTTTGATTCATCTCAATTGAACGAACGTACATAAGTCAATTTTATGGCAATAGTTCGTGGTTTGTGTGGGTGAAAAATATGTTTATTCCCTATGAAATTTTGGCCCCCATTGTGAGATCCTGGATCCGCCACTGTGCAGATTTCATTGAGGTTTAAATTAACTATAATTCAGAAGACGTTTGTTTTTAAATAGTGGCTGTCATTATACTAAAAGTTTCGTTTGACTTACCATTTTTAGCAGTGTAGCAAAATCGTTGGTGGTGCTAAACCCCTATTGGGATTTTTGTGCAGGTCTTTAGATTCGGTTTTAGTTTGAAATTAAGAAACTCGCCTTCGATTTTTTACGGAACCTAATTTGTTTCCATAATCCTTGCTACGCCATGATCGCAGTATTCATGAAGATTGTTAGGAATTAATGTTTAAACATATGGATGAAAATCTTAGTGCAATATCAAACCAACGGTCTGTTTCAACGGCTCATGTGAGAAAAAGTAATCACACATTGTTGGCCCGGGTACTGCCTGCTTTGGACCAAGGGCCCGACGGGCGTCCCCACGCGGAACATTGGGTGGCCATGCCCCCAAATTTGGCTGGTGCCCCCAAATTGGCTAGGTCTAAAAGTAAACAATCTTGAGTTGCAATTGTATGGGCGCCCCAAAATTATTCGGTGCCCCCCAAGCATAATTTTCTGGGGACGCCCCTGGGACCCGGGCGCCCGCGGGCATTTGCCCGGGCTGGTTCCAACCATGAATATAGGCAACATATTACTTTGACCATTCAAATTAAGTGCCGAACTTTATTCAGTCCGGGAAACATTTATGCAAGCTATGTAGAGGTAAATGCAGTGCCGGAGCAGACTGGGTTGGGGGCTCCCCCAAACTCCATGGTGCAGGCCCCCCAAATGGGGAATATGGGGGTGGCTGATCCGGGCCTGGGTAAATGTATATGGACTCTATTAGAAATTCTAGCCTTTATCCATTTACGGATTCTATTTAAAAATATGGACTGCTACTAGCTCACATCCTAAAATAGGGACTCCTGCCTAATATTTTCAACCCGTATTATTCGTGTTACTACAATACCTGAATAGATTGTTATTGCAACTACAGTAAATACAATGAATTTTTTCAGTTACCAGTTTGCCGTCAGCTACTGGCCCTGCTTTAGGTGAGTTCAAATTTAAAGAAAGCTTTTAAGACTTCTGATAAGTTTTGATGAAACACAATATGCACTAAACTCAATGCATTGAACCTGGTATAAATATGTCGCGCCTGTTGCAATATATACCAGGATGTATATTAACAGAGCTCGCTTCCCTTGCAAATTCTTCAAACTCAACCTTTACTGTAACTCTCGGTTGCCTAGACAGCTTCCAATTGAAAATACTGGCTACACGCCTGCCTCCGAAGATGGCAGGCTGAGGTACGGAATATGGCCCACTAGGAATCTCATAAACACTAGTTCATTTTATAGATTTCGACGTGCTGAGTTCAGTAGCGCCATTTTTAGCGCTGCAGAGCCCTCGTTAATTTGCTATGGCTCCACAAATTTCAACTTTAACTTTTTACTATAGAAAGCATGTACAAACGCCAATCCAATTTGATTAAGGAATAAACCTGGTTAAGCTTATATGTTAGGAACATCTGACTGATAGATACTTGCTGTTCCAATCTATGCGTGTTTGCACTTTAATTTCGGGGGCCATAACTTCTGAACCGTTGGCCATGCAGGCAAAAAAATGGCACCGTTAAATTCAGCTCCACCAGATCTACAGGATGGACCACTTATTAAAATTCTAGGGGTTCCAGATTCGGTATTTCCGCCGTTTTTATATGCGTAAAAATATGTATGAACATGTGCGAACGCTAAACATTTTCGACTTGTGCTCCCCCCCACCAGAAATTTTTTTTGATACGCCACTGCGTTTGTGTACGCCATTTGTCACATTGCAAAAATTAATATATGTGCACAGGTTGTTTATATTG
>JASANG010001976.1:0-23444 GCA_030248215.1 Enoplolaimus lenunculus
TATTGTTAACTAGTAGCAGGTGCTATAGCCATTTGAAAATATAGATCAAGAAATAAAAACAACGGCAAAAATACAACGAACTCACCGGTAGTCGACCATAGGCCGCCGCTGGCACAGCAGTGTTTTGACTTCGAAACAATTGCTCAGCGTGAATTGCGTCTTGTAACTTCGGGAATAAATTTTCGTATTGTGTTGGGTCCGCCAAACTGCGCTGGATTTTGATTGGTGGCGGAGATTCGCTATTTTCCATAATGCTAAGACGCTGAAAAACAACACAAAATTAAAACAATACAAACTCTAGGTATGCAGTATATATTTGTAGATATAATAGCACAAGGTACGGTCCTACTAAAATTTGGGTGGAAGTCACATATGGCGCAGATTTTGCAAAATTATACAATAACATCGGGCGCAACAGAAATATTATACCCGATAAATTTAAACAAAATATCCTTTGTATTGTAACAGAAACAAAAAATTCAATATATTTTCTTGTTCATAGAAACATATTATAGCGCACTACGACAATGAATCTGAACAATATCATAACAATAAGCTTGTGAGGTGCGTGCTTAGATAGCGGCAAATGCCTGATTTTATAATAAAACTGGAATTCCAGATTACCAAAAACTATCAACTCTGCACACATACCGCGGTATTTGACTGGGCACATAAGTCCGAGCGAAAAACGCCGCTTCTGGCAACCGTTCAGTTCTGATCAATATTTCTAAACATTCTTCGACTCTATAATAAGCAAACAAAAGCATTTCGATTGTTACAATCCATTTGTAATATTTTCGGCAATTATTCTGAGCTCAAATAGAGAGCTGAGCCATGGACTAGCACCGTGTCTAAAGCTTCCCACTGGCTCACCTCATGTGGGCGGCTCTACAAAAAATTGCGATCGCACCCATAGTTTTTCTTTTTTAGCTTGCGCCAAATTTTTTGCCAATAATACTTTACTGCGCCAAAATACTTTTCATTGTTGGCTAATGCAAAGATCATTATGTACAACTATTTTAAAAATAGATGTATTTATTACAATATACACATGTCTAACAGCAGAATAGCTTGTTTAATCACCTTCCGTTAAAGTGAAATCATTTTAAAAACGTAACATGCGCATAGTAATATGCAGGCCGAGTTTTTTGGTAGTTTTTTAAAAAGTTTAAAAATTTTTTAGAAAATTATATTATTTTGTTGCATAAAAATTTGCACCAAAGATACTTTTGTTGTGTAAAAAACACACTTATATTGCGCATTTTCGCAGGTTTTAGATAAAACATCCTGATCGCACCCAACATCAAATACTGAAAAACTCTCACTCACTTTCCAAGCAACAAATTGCTCACAAAGGCGACGTTATTTTCGCCTTTATCTGCCGTTTCTGCAGCTAATTTTTGCATCAAATGCCCTGAGCCAGCAGAACTGGACAACAGCAATAGGCCGCCGTAGTCTTGAGCACGACCCAAACATTCACCAGCGAGAATAAGTTCACTACATCGAGTCGCTGCAACACTAAGCGCTTTCCATTTCTCTTGTGACTGAAAATGAAAAAATAAGTGTAGCGTATATTTTTCAGAAATTTTAATGTCATATTGTGCCATCAGTCACTGTTTGGTATCAGACACGAATCGCCGCACGCAATTCGCGCAATATGCCGACCGGAGACCAACAGCGCAGCAAAACAAATATTTAATTAATGATCCCATATTTCTCAAAATGTATGCAGTACCTATCCCCTACCGGTCAATGTAGAGCTTCAAAATTTGGCACATTTTTGCACTTGATTAGACTTACGTGTGATCCGAGTTTGGCGTTTGTAGCTGCTTCAGCTCGCTTATTCGAAAACCTATTGCTAATAAATGACTGCAGGTGCTAAACACATTTCAAAATACAGGCCCTAAGTTCAACAACGGTTTCTGGAGAAACACTAATACTCTTATAAACCCCAACTACAATTTATATGATCCAAAATAACACCGCCCTGCCAATTTTATACATTATGATATTTGTTTAACTTTAACTTAACACAAATGAGTCATCTCCAAGATTTTACATTTACACTCAAAATATACCGCCTGTCTGTGCTTTGGCGTACATACAACATAGCTAGCCCTACAATAAGTATACATATTCAGCAGGGTGCAACCGGAATTACAATTTACCGGAACCGGAGTTTGAAAATTTTACCGGAACCGGAACCGGAAAGTGAAAACTGCATTTCACTAAAAATTTCATTTTAATCGTATTTTTTTCTCTATTATTTGTGAAACAACCTTAGTCGAACATAGGTATTTATTTTATTTGTTTTATTTTAGATTTTCGTCGTCGACTAAAGTGAAATCCACCATCAATGGCTTATATTCGGAGTACAAGTGGCTTTCAAAAGAGATTCTTAAAAATTAGCAAAGTTAAGAAAACGGCCAAATTATAACACCGGAATTTTTAAATCCGGTAAAAATTTACCGGAACCGGAAGGTGAAAAAATGCCGGAACCGGAATTCCGGTTGCACCCTGATATTCAGCTCTACTCCAACACACACTAACTTACATCTGCTTCAACAGCCAAGTGATACGCCGTTTTCAAATCGCCCAACGATAACGCGAGATCGAACTTGTGATCAGGATCCGAAGACACCGCCAGTGCTTGTTGCTTGAAACCCTAAAAAATCAATCAAACGAAACAAGGTTAAACAAGAATTAAACATCTCAACAAAATGACGATTGTTGGTTGGTTTCCGTTAACTGAAATCTTTGACTTTAGCTTTAAGCTTAGCTCACCAACTTACTCGTGTACACAAATTCCACTAGTGGAAAAGGTGTTTGGAAAACTCCAATCGAATATTAGTAGTTAAGATCTATCAGCAGCACTCCGACACAAGTTGTAACTAGCAACCCTAATATACTAACTAAATGTGATCATTTGTAGTGGGACTACATGCATTGAGCGAAGTCGAACACACTTAAGCAATTAAGCTAATATGCAAATTACTTAGTAGCTAAGTATTAATTAATTTAGATTTTAGAGGTTTGAAAATAATTTATTCATATTTTACTTTCGCACCCAAAAGCCCTCCAGTAACCCTAATAATTAGTAATTAGTAAAATAATTTAAAAAGTCATTATTTAGGCTTATCAATTAAACAGATATGCAAATTAGCTATCAGCTAACTAGTTAATTATCGGTTTTGAAGGTTAGTAGACAATATATTTAGATTCCTCCCACGCACAAACCCTTTATTGCTGAAATGGGATTGCTTGTAACCATAATAATTAGTGAAATATTTTAAAAAGTCCAATATAGGCTTATCAATTATGGTAATATGGTAATTAGCTATTAGCTAACTATTCAATTATAGGTTATGGAGGTTTGTTGAGAAACATTTTATTAGGATTTCTCGTACCCAAAAATCCTTTTTTAATACTGAAATTACATTGCTTGTAACCCTAATAATTAGTAACAAACAGTAAAAAGTCCTTTTAGGCTTAACCATTCATGCAAATTAGCCTGTAGCTAATGAATGGCTTAAAATGTTAAAACCCCAATGTGAAGTTAAAGCCCCAGGATTATAAGCTTTCAAACAAAAAAGGTTATCAAAATCGGTTTAGCGGTTCTTGAGATTGTTTTCGGACTGACAGACGCACACCACCTTTCGACCCCTAAGTACAACACATAAAACACTTCGCGGAACCCGGAGTCTCCGCTCGGAGCTTCGCTTCATTCAATAAATTAGATCCCGCAAGACTTTCAATTGATTCATCGGCTCTTGCACACTACCTCAAAACTAAAGGTTAAGATTTAAGCGCTAACACAAAAATTTGTGCATAAGCAAACCTTTTCCTAAAGCCAATACTTAAGTATACACCGAACTATGTCAGGGGGAAGTGTACAAGATCCAAAAACAAACTGTAGTCAAAATTCCTATGCAGAAAACAATCTCTTACCTGTTTTTCCAAAAAGTGGGCCACCCGAGTCCGTTGCTCCTTCGGTATCGATGGCAATACATGATTTGCAGTATCGAAGTCTTTTCGCATCACAGCAGTTTGATATTCAAGCACAGAGACTAATAGAGAATATGAGACGACCGTTAAATCTTTGTCGCACAAATAAAGCCGGTTATCCTTAGCTATGTAGCCCAACAGATACATTGTTCTAAAATCAAATATGTACACAATAACAATTATATCAAGCAAACCCGCATTTTCATGTTGCACTGAGCCCAAAAATGCATAACTTGACAGATTGAAAAGTCCGCAAGGTTACTTAGCAACACAGACATTGCTTCAAATATCTTCGATATAACTTAACACACTTAAAATCGTTGCCTCTTTAACTGCACTTCAAAAATGCAACTCACTCCGAAAGACAGAACTTCTCACCTCTATTTGATAAGCATTTGTCTAAAAAACTGCTGCTCAAAATTTCTCGGTACCCACTGAATTCATATTCAACCATTAAAACGACTAAAATAAAACTAGAATACTGAACAGATATATCTTATGCTTACAACTGAAGTTTATTAACACCAGTTTTCCCTCATTTTTGTTCAAATCTCAAAATTTTATTTTGTATACGTGAGACTGCATACCATATTGAACCTACCGATCCAAATGGGCAATAGTCACTATTTCTCCGCCAACATAATAATTCAATCGATTATGCGTCGTTGTATACACAAAACAGTCGCCAATCCACAACGCAGTTGAAACAATATCACTTTGTTCAGATACAACCTACAAAGAAGCAGTAAGCATCAAAATTTAGTCGTAGACAAATACAAAATAAATGTTCAGAGAGAACGAGGATGATAACCTGTAAGCAAGGTCCCCCAAAGGATCCTGTTCTGGAACTAGAATGTAATATAAAGTTTCGAATGTAATGAAGCGCATCATAAATTAATTTACAAAAAACTGTAGAACCAATAAACAAAGTGTATTATGTACTTGATAGATTTAATAACTAAAACCTTAAATGAAGTGTATTTATGAATGAAAATAATATGAAATATTTTCTACTAGCAAATTAATTCTATTATTTATAAATGAAAAGTTTTATGTTCCGTAACCAGTATTGTATTGCTCAACAAATTAAGCGTACTTATGTATACCTGAAATTAAAAAGAAAAATGTTAATTTTAGGCTAAATTAAAAGAAAAACGGCATTCTGTATAACTAGAAATTACCTCAAAAGCGTCCTCAATGCCATCTTCAGTCACTTTACTCGGATCCGATTCTGCATCGGTCACTACTTCTGCGCGATATCTCAGCACATAAAATGCCTCTTCCGCAACTATGGCTAATAGCTCGCCATTTTCATTCCAAAATACCTTAAACTGGAAGAAGTCAATTATTACAATAATAACAAAAGTTCCATCAAATATCTGTCGTGGCTAGTACCGCTTACATAGCTTGCTCTCTGTCCTAACAATGTAAAATTCTATAGACAGCATTTTCTTCAACACTTTTCTGCTTATGGCCAAAGTGCCAGGACACAGATTCACCGAGGCTACCCTTGGAAATCCCACCACCGCGGCAACTTTAAAGCACCACAGGTTGGCATATAGCGACACTTACATTTCTCGGTGAAATCTCAATGCGTCGAACCAATTTAAGCGATTCCCAGTCATAAAACGCTAAACTGTTCGCTTCACGAACTCCCAACATTTGTCCGCCGTAAATACCTAAAACCAATATTTTTATAGTATATTCCTTAGAAAAGCAATAATTAAGGTTGTAACGTCAAAAAGGTGTAGACAGGTGATATTAAAATACATACAGCTTCAGTGTTGCTTACACCTTCTTTTTACGTCTACCACTGCTTGAAACTTCAAATTAATTGACGTAAGCTTGCGCCGAATAGTTCACTATCAGCACCTTTTTTTATACATGCTGTACTCGAATTTTTTGTAAAGCACCATAAAGCAAACTTCAATAACCTTACATTTACAACCAAATTTGATTCATAATTTTCGCACCGATACGTTTCTTTAAACAGAAACATTCTAATTATGATTCAGAGGCTTGTACCTTCGACTCCAAAGTCAGGCTTCAGCACAGTGAGCTCTTTAAAATTTTTGAACAATCTCACTGCCGAGGTCGATTCTTTCACTGCGTACACGGCAGAATCTTGCGCCCAAACAAATTCTTGCGCTGTTCCGTAGGATTTGTTACGCAATGCCATTGCAGTGTAAATAATGTATTCACCATCACCACACATTGCAACAAATCTGCAAACATAGCACGTAAACAATGCACATGAACGAAAATAAAAATAACCGCAACAAAGAGAAATATACTGCAAGAGGATAATAACTTGCTTTATACGGTATAACAGGGTTGTTTTTTTCTGGAAAAAATTGTGACCGGAAAAAATCTTTTTCCATTTTTTCCGAAAAAAAGGAAAAAATGGAAAAATTCACTCCTTATCTGAGTGATCGATTATCTAAACCCTTAGCCGCCGTTTGCCCAAAAATTCTTGGGACCCAAACTTGTTTTTCGACAAAAAAATTTTGAGTCCAATGGAGGAATTTGGGACTTTAAAATCCGAACTTTTTAAAAATTTATTTTTTGCGTGAAATAATCGGAATAGGTCATCAGAACATCAGGAACTAATGAGTGGAGCGAGCTAAACAAGTCACACTTGTTTTTTGTAAGTATATATTAAATGCCAAGACACTTTTGGGTTTTTTTCTGACATCAAAGCCTCTCAATTGGTGCAACGTCTCGAGCAAAGCGAGGTTGAAACTAGACGTATTCATGTATAAAATCATACGGTAATGCATATGTAGTTTTACATTGAATCTCGTAGCAAAGCTTCAATTCTGTAATCCATTTGTATATTCATATTTTGCAATTTTCGCTCTCTTCGGACATATAATATGTCCTGGTGGACATATATACACGGTCACTGTTAATGTGTTGCATGAAAATTAAAACTTTATTTTATATCATATTTAGTTGCAAATTATATTTAAGAATCGTTTAATATTTTTCCATTTTTTAAAACCCCTCTCGGAAAAAAAATGGAAAAAACTTTTTTTCCGGTAATTTTTCCGGCCAAAAAATCTGCGGTATAGTACTACCAAAAAACAGTGTTTGTGGTTGCATTCGGTTTGAAAACCGACCGAAACTAAAAAACATGCGATAGACTTCATATGGTAGCCATTTGACATCTGTTCCAAAGCAAGAGCAACACAAAACTGGTTGCCAAACTTTCAGAAATCAAGACCCATTCAAGCTTGCTGCGAGTTATTTTAAATGACGATTTACCGTCCATTAGGATTATGTGAAACGCTTTGAGGGTAAATATCACATGCGCCCATGTCTTTCACGGACAATGGGAGACGCTCGCCGTCTTTCAGTTCAGTTTCTGGACCGAGCGCTTTCAAATTGGCTTGCTGAATTTCGGAATGTCGCGCCCAAACAATTTTTCCCGATGCATCCATACTTACTGCAGGTCGTTCACGACCAAGCTGAAATGAACAAAACATTACCCGTCAGTAATATTCAACTTTGCGTACAAGAAAAAAGCGTACTACCTAAGAGTAAGTGCTATTTCAGGCCAAACACTTTTCCTAAGCCTTTAGCCAGTCGGGGTGGCAGCAAAAGTTCTATTTTTCAGGCCAAAACAACTGAATCTGTTTGAAACTCCGGGCTCGTTAAGATGTTCTTTTCCTGTTTGTCCCAATGAAATCTGTTTTCGATATTTCAAATTTCACATATTTCCTGTGTCTGAATAAGATTAGGCTTGCTATAAGCAGACATGTCAAACAGTTGCAGATTTAGTTTAATCCAAAACTTTATATTTAAAACGAAGTGATTTTTCAAAGTTAAGGTTCTCATTCTGAATTACGGAGTCGGACAAATCGTGTGTACAGTACCACCCTGCCTACAGTCTTCAATAAATCATTACCGATGAAGCCTCGCTAAAAAGATCCAAAAAACAACAGCATGGTTTGCAAAAATATATACAAATTCAAAACTAGTTTACTTTAATAACCACGCTGCCTTCGTCGTAACCAATGGCAACTGCGTTCGAGCCTCGCAAAGCAGAAATCGACCACACGCGTTCCAAGCCATAATTCAACGTAGTTTCTAGACGATAAGTAGTAACATGCCATATTCGTACAGTGCCTGTAATCAATATATGATAAACATACGTAAATGATAGTACGAAGTTTAAAGACGGCGTTCAACACGAGCATGAGCAAAGGTATTACGACTATTTTGCTTCAATTTCCAGCGTTCGATTTTTTGTTGACATTAATCCATGAATTAAATCTGTAAATTTGCCTCAAAAGCCACTCAAGATCGAGGATAATATTAACTGTCAACGACCGCTGACATACCAAACCTATAAGACGGCTTGATCTTCAGTAATGAGTTTAAAATTTCGCGTACTAATCTGAATAAAAATAACATACTATCTTCAGATCCTGTAATAATAATCGGAAGTTCCGGATGAAAACAAACGCTTGAAATATTTTGAGCATGGCCGTCCAATGTTGCTACACAGGTTTTGCTCTAAAAAATAAAAATTACATATACAACTCAAACGCCGTAATCACTGATTGCGGCAATTTGAACACGGGTTTTTTTTCAGCTTTCAGAAACCTAAAATTTGCAAGGTTACCAACGACCACATATCCAATTTCTCTTTAACTCTTTAACCATGAACCCGCGATCCTCGAAGCATGCCCCGAACCTATAGTTTAAGGGGGCGTCATACTTGTCGTTCGGCGCCGTCCGTCGCTCAAATACGAAATCGTTCGATTGCAGAGGTCAACTGACCGTGTGGGGTGACATTATTTTTAAAAAGTGCACCGACACCGACATAATTTTTAAAAAGTGTACCGACACCGACATAATTTTTAAAAAGTGTACCGACACCCTTCGGATAACTAACCTGATAATCCCATATCTTCACCAGCTTATCGTCAGCACCGCTAATAATGTACGGCTTATCACCTCCTTGATAGTAATCAACACAATTGACGCCTTTTTCATGACCTTCTAGGGTAAAATTTGGCACCGTTGAGCCAAGCTGCCACACTTTAATTGTTCGGTCGAGAGATGCAGTTGCGAATGTATTGTTGTCTTTTGGATTGATTACTACTTGCATTACGTAATGCGTATGCCCTTCGAATACTTGTTTACATGTCCATTTGTTTTCCCAATCCCACAGCTTGACGACCATATCATCTGAAACGCCAAATTACTGAGTTATATACCTAAGTACTGGGACGTGTGTAACCGAGCAGCTAGTAACAGTTAGCGCTAATAGAAATAGGCTTTATATATACCTGTGAATGACAGGTTTAACAGCTTAGCAATCAGCTCATATTTCATAGTCGATTTGCCCTACTTGTAAGTAAAGTTTTATATTAGTAGGCAAATGTTTCGATCTCCAATTATCAAAATTCTAAGTTAAGCAGTACCATATAGAGCCCTTCACGAAAAATTTATTGCGGATGTGGTGGGGCTCCAACCCACGACGTACAGATTACCGGTCCGCTGCACTAACCACTAAGCTACGCATCCATGCACATTTTTCGCTACAGTAGCTATATGTCGTAAGTTTGGTACTACAAGATACGTACGTATATATGAATACGTCGCGAAATCGCATGTCGTAAGTTTGGTACTACAAGATACGTATATATGAATACGTCGCGAAACCGCATGACCTGGAGAGGTCTCTCACATTTCCCATGGAGAGGTCTCTCACATTTCCCAACCGATACCGCTAAGAAATTCTAAGTTAAACAGTACCACATAATGCCGTGGGGCTCGAACCCACGACGTACAGATTTATCTCAGTGACAGAGGCTCGAAATCACTAACAATGTTTGGACTTAAATTTATGGTCAATCATTATTATAAAAATATACAACGGACAATAACGCAAGTCCATTGTTGACAAAGCTCACCAAATCCTTGGTCCACAATAGAAGCAAAATTACAAAACCTGTTCTATTGCCACAAAGGTCAACACTACTGCCAAATTTTAAAATAAAGTCATATTCACACGTGGAAGTGCTTGCTGCAAGAACCTACAGTTGCAACTTTCAAGTGCAAGCTTTAATCGAAAACCCATTCACACAAAACAATAAACAAAACTGCACTAACCACTGCTTGTCAAAATATACGGTTGCGTAGGATGTGCTGCAATGGATCGCAAATAATCTGCATGAGCTTCGAAATGATGAACACGTTCAAGTGTGTTGTAGTTAAATACACGAACTTGCATATCATCCTATAAGGACACCCAACCCATTATCCAAGTGTATCAGGACGCAACTGGAATTACAGTTTACCGGAACCGGAATTTGAAAAATTTACCGGAACGGAACCGGAAAATGAAAAATACACGCAACCGAAAAATTCATTTTAATTTTGATTTTCGCAATGTTAATGATGAAAAAACCCTAGTTGGACATAAACATTTACATTACATGTGGGACAGAACAAATATGCAAAAGTTAGTCAATCAGTTCGATTGTACTTGGCATAAATACGAAAGATGCAGGGTGCGACCGGATACCAAAAACTGATGAAGCACTGACGGAGCCGGATAATCTAATATCCGGCCGGAGCCGGATAGTTAATTCGATTGTTTATTTAACTTCATATTCCTTTATAAGTTTACAGTTTGTATTCTGGTTTATTAAATCATATTACTGTTTGAATTACTGGTTGAGCGCAATAATTATGGGTTTTTCGTAAATTAATAGCTTGTCACTAAAAAATTACAAAAAAACATAGTTTTTTAATTATATATTTCCACAAATAACTGAAATTCAAGCAAAAAACCAAAGTAAAGTATCTAAGTAGCATTCAGATATCGGAACGTAACTCACAATTCTTCCTTCCCCGGCCTATATTAAAAGTGTTTTTGAGACAAAACTTAACACTTTAACAATGATCCTATTCCATTATTCTGCTAATGTAACGGTGCGTTCAGTTGCAATATTTGTTCGGCCCGTCCTACTTTTACGGTCGGACATCCAGTTTTTGTAAGATACTATAAAATAGAGGCGTATGTAGTTTAGGATTTAAGGCTATTGTTTCGCTTAAGCTTAGTTTTGACTTATCTTCACGTTAACTGCAACGTAAAAGTACAAAGTGGTCGGCATGCAACCAGAGGCCTGCCAGAATTTTGGAATGGGAGCTACGTTTTGTGAAAAAATTTTGAACGGAAAGTTACACTTGTTTTCAGCTGAATTAATCACCTTAAGATTGAAGCAAATATAAAACTGGTTTCCACAGTGAATGTAGTTTCAGTTACTTGAGTTCTAACTAATAGATATGCATGCAGATAATCAATAAAATTGATAACTTGGCAGCTCACTTATTGCGGCATATACCTTTTTAGACCTCCTATTCTTGTCGTTATACCACCCTGCTATCCAATATACGTACCTTATTCAAAACTTTAAAATGGTTTACATAACATAATTTTGACACAATAAAGATATAAAAGTAAGTCAATCTATAAGTTAATTAGTTTCATTTTTTCAAATATTTAAACAAATATCCTGTAAGAAAAAATACCGGAGCCGGATATCCGGTCGCACCCTAAATCGATGGTATAAATTTTTTGAATTTTTTAAAAATAATATCCGACACGTTAAAAAACCGAAGCCGGATGTCAATTTTTAACGGTCCCAGATATCCGGTGGCACCCTGATATATAGAAATTTGCCAAAAAATGGTTTAAGCGAATTTTCTATTTTTCAACATCAAGTTTTACGAAAACACATCAGAAACAATAACTTATTAACAAAGTGGAACTAATTGCAAAAACTTATTTAGAAACCAGTCGTAGTGGGACTACATGTATTGAGCGAAGCTCGAACACAGGTAGGGCAGTTAAGCTAATATGCAGATTAGTTATTAGCTAACTATTCATTTATTGGCTTTAGAGGTCTGTAAACTATTTATCCAGATTCCTCGCACTCAAAAACCCTAAAGTAACCCTAATAATTTGAGAAATAAAATAAAAAGCCATAATTTAGGCTTATCAATTAAGCAAATATGCAAATTAGCTGTTAGCTAACTATTCGAAAATCGGTTTTGAAGGTTTGTAATTCAGATTCCTCGCACCCAAAACTGCTTGTAACCCAAATTAGTGAAATATGGCAAAAACGCCCCTAATTAAAGCTTATCAAATATTCTTATATGCACATATATTAGCTAACTTCTCAATTATCGGTTTCGGAGGTTTGTAAACAATTTATTTAAATTCCTCGCACATAAAAACACTTTAGTGCTGAAATTATATTGCTTTCAACCTCAATAATTAGTGAAATATTGTGAAAAGTCCTAATTTAGGCTTATAAACTATGCTAATATGCAAATTATCTATTAGCTAACTACTCAATTATCGGTTTTGGAGGTTTGTAAACAGTCTACGCAGATTCCTCGCACCCAAAAACCCTTTAATGCTAGAATTAGATCGTTTATAACTGTAATAATTAGTGAAATATTGGGGAAAGTCCAAATTTAGGCTTAATTATACAATTAGCCTGTAGCTAATAAACGGCTTAAAATTTTAAAACCCCAATACGAGGTTAACACCCCAAGATAATTGGCTTTCAAACAAAGGTTTATCAAAATCGGTTCCGCCGTTCCTGAGACCCTTTTCGTATGGACAGACGGGTAGACGGACGGACGGACATTCACGTTTCGACCCCTAAGTACAAAACATACCGTAAAAATGCCGGTTCCTGTATCATAGAACACAGGAACAGGAACAAAAATTGAACTTTAAATGCTGAAGCAGGAAGAATAACAAGGAATTAAATTTTTGCAATAATTCCGGTTAAACACTGATATATATTGTTTATTAATTTGTTACGTATATAATATACATAAATCACTTACTGATCCTGTAATGATCCAATTCTTTCTCGGAACAAATTTTGCGGTTCTCACTGGCAAATCACAAACTTCAAACGATTTCACCAATTGCTAAAATGACAACAATCAACAATACCCAAAACGCTTCACTATCAGGTGTGACACGCTACATTTAACTACTACGTACTTTGCGCCTAATGGTCTATATACGTACGCCAACGGTTAACACTGGCAGTAGCTGCAAAATATACTTCCAAAATCATGTGTAGCAACAGGGATACGTGGTCTCGGTGAATAACCAAGACTCAAAGCCAAGACCGTAAGGAGTAATTTAATAGCCAGTTCGAAGTCAGAAAACTGTTTATGAAAATATAAAAAATTTTGAAATTTGGTTGGTTATTTGGTTTGGGAGTTATAGTCTCGATTTCAACTATACAGATACTAAACATTCTGTTACGCACATTAATATCTGTACAGAACATGTACCTGAGTCTCATAGTTCCAAATGTGAACGTTTCCGTTATACAAACTTGCAACTGCCCAAGGTTCATTCGGATGCAAATCAACACATTTCACCCGGTCAGATCGCGCAAGCAACTTTTTCTTTACATCCAGACGCAGCGGCTAAAGTAAACGTATACTTATACAAAATTGACAAGTTTTTGCTGCGAGAACTTGCGGCTGCAACTTCCACTTGCAAGTTTTCTCCAAAATCCCGATCGAAAAACTTGCAGCTGCAAATATATAATTCATTAAAAATCATAGCTAGGAAATTAATTCACATGTTTGAACAACCATTAAAGTTCACTGAAATTATTGTAGCCGCTTTCTCACTGGCTGATGAAAAAATGCAAGTTCTGCGTGCAATTTGCAGCTGCAAGTTCTCGCAGCAAAAACTTGCACGTGTGAATAGTGCTTTAAGTATATACAGCGATTAAAGTAGTTGATGCATTACGTACAATGCGGTCAAAACTGTATTATTGCGTGTATGCTGGGCAGAAATTTACATGCACTGCTTTATATTACGCAGACTATCGCTATACAAATGTGCGAAATTTATTTACTAATCATTTGGGCAGGCAGACATTGTTTGAATAAAGTTAGCGCAAAAGAGGATAGGTTGCATACCTACCTCACTTATTTTTGTATATCAAATTTCTACGTATCTATATCTATAATTGTCATTTCGACATGAGTGTTTCTGCAATTAGTTCAATTTTGTTGATAAAGTGTTTCTGATGTGTTTTCGCAAAACTAATTATGAAATAAATAGAAATTCGCTTAAACCATTTTAGCAAGTTTTCTAAAGAGTCTAACAGTAGTCCGGCGATGAAAATTATTTCAAATTACGGTTCCGGTTCCTGCAGAAAAATCCAATTATATACTTAATATACTGGCTTCTCCACAGCGGGGGGGCGGGGGAACCGCAGCACTTTTCGAAATTTTCATTTTCCCCCGGCAAAAATTTTGCCGCCCCCAGGAAAGGCCCCCCGGCGAATTTTCGGCCGCCCCCAAGCAAAATGCCCCCAGCAAATTTTTTTGCTGGGGGGCCCCCAGGACTTTTCTAGGTCAAAAATTTTCAATGTTAAAACGTAAAGACCTGGACTTCTTTTGAGGCGGACATTCGGCAAAATATGATTTTATATTACGCTGAGTACTCTTAATTTTTAATAGCGTTACAAATACCCGTAGTAACTAATACAATTCAATAATGAACTGAAAAAGCACAATTATATAAAGACCGTTTCAGGGCATACAGCTTTCGAAAGTACCTTGCAGCAGCAAGTTCAACCCGCCTGAGTCTTATGATAAATTGAAGCTGTGACTAACATACAAAATATTTATTAATCACAGTTTCAATTATAGATTATCTATATTTTATATAATTGTGCTTCTTTCAACTTCTGGTTAAGTTGTCAGTATATACGTAATACGTATTAGTTAAAATTATTATTAGCGTTTGCGAGAAATTTTTGTCATGTTGAGCGATGAGTAATCTTACGTTGAGTTGGAAACACGGTCTAGAATGAAAAAAATGGTCCAAAAAGTCGGTTTGCAAAATTTTAAGCCTGCCCCCAGGACCCCCAGATCATCTGGGGGCCCCCAGGAAAACTGCCCCCCAGCAAAATTAGCTGCCCCCCAGGAAACTCCTGGGCCCCCCAGGAAACGCCCCCCGGCGGAAATTTTCAAGCTGTGGAGAAGCCAGATATATAATATGACACTATGAACATGAGGCACGATATATAGATACGTAATAAGTATATGGTGACAATGAGAAAATAAATATATATCGTGTGTGGGAAAACAAAAAATACAGTTTACAGTACGTAACTTCTTGTGATTGCCATATTCTTCAAACGAGAACCGACCATACTGGCCCCCGTTTAGGCACTTCAAACAGAGTGATGGCTCCAACCAGGGCTGGTTTCAGGCCCCGGAGCATCCGCACCCGGCCGAGAGCAGATAATTCAAATATACATATAATACTCGATGGCAGTTAACTATCATAATGCAACTAACAATTCTTCCTTTCGTGGTCAAAGATAGTATCCAAAGTGAATACGTGACAAAGCTTAATATCTCCCGTCGATGCATTTTTAACACCTTAGCAACGACCATACTCCTAAGTACAAAACATAAAACGCTTCGCGCGCTCAATCAGTTATTAATTATCCAGCTCCGGCTTTTTTGTATCCGGTGCACCGGATGGTATGACCGAACCCGAATCCATTGCAAATTTGCCCAATTCGAACCCAGACCTTGCATTTTTCAAATTTCTGATATATCGATAATTTTAACGATTCAAACACAATAACTAAATTTACACTGAACATAAATATGGAGTCAAAATAAAATACAAAACTATATCTTCCAACGAAACTAGCAGCAAACGTTGAAAAACGTCCTATCACCTGTATTGCCCATCATTTGTTACTTTCCGTTGAACTTACCATAATTCTATCATACAAAGCCAAGTAAGTAATATACTATTAAAAGTATTAACAAAGTAGTATTCAGTAATCAAAACTAAGTTTGAAAACTAAAGCTATAAAAACTTGCATTAAATTGATTCACTTCTCAGCCAAATTGCATACGTATTATTTGTGTCATGTACTGTCTCTGTTCTATTGTTTTCAAGTCTCACTGTTCATACGCTCGTTACAATCCGTTTTTCCTTTTCTGCCAATTGAGCCCAATTTTAGTCTTGCACCAATACCTTTTCCGCCGTATTTTTGTGACCTTGTAGATTTCGATTTTCGTGTTTTGAGCACGAATAGCGGTCTCGGTCAAAAAAGCAAGACCGAGACCCGACCTAGGTCATTCTGTTCCTCACATCGCTGTTCATATAATAAGGTAGTGGTGCTCCGCAATCGTTCGCTTTCCGTGTTAATAGGCCAAATGCGCAAGTGCTTCCGGGCCAAAGCTGCGATCCAAAGAAAATTTTTGAGATTGCTTACCGCTAACCAGCGAGACTGAAAAAAGCGATACAGAGACCGAGACCGAAACCAGCCAAATCCCTAGACTTGCCGAGACCGAGACCGTCCATACCAGGTTTTCAGGCTCCCCTTTCCCATTTCTAAGCAATCTCTAGCTGCTCTCTCCAGTCCCTACCCATTTCTGCTAAAGCTCACCATTTTGCTCATTCCTTGTCGTGTTTTGGGGCATCAGTTTATAGGTATCTCGGATAAGTTACCTAGTGAATTGTTCGAATCGGACGAAATTTTACACGCCAGAAGAAACGTACTGCAAGGATCGAATGCTGAGTTTGTTAAATGAGCAAAGTCAAAGCCAAGACCAGGAGAGGTGAAAATTTTATAACAGGTAGAACTATAAAATTCGCATCGTCGAAACACTCAATAGCAATACAATGGTTATAATCAGAAACAACAAATGTCGTATCAACGCAATCAACAACAAATTTCATTTCAACGCAATCAGCAACAACGTCGGAATTGCGCGAATTTCAATAGGTTCCAGCCAGATTTGCAGCTTTCCATCCAGTTCTAGCGAAATTATAGGTTTTGGTCCTGTAAACAACGGTTTTTCAGCAACGGGTTCTGTACACATTATACGTTTTGTGTTGCAAATTGTGCAACTACGTAGTCGATGGCTTATTACGCGTTATTCACGTCGCGTATTTTATGGTTTGGGCAAAATTATTGTGAAACTATCGATTTTGGACTGAACTTTCACGGATTTAACGTAAAAATTGCACTTCACCCCGATTTTGACATAATTTCGAATTCTCCTTTTCATACAATCTCGTTGCACTAGGCTATACTTTACACGTGTACATATTTTAAAGAACAACTCCACTTGATGATTTATCACTTAGCTAAATTCAGTCATTCATCTCGCTAGCAAGACAATGAACAAAATTGGGCTAGCCACGATTGTTACCTGTTTCAGACTAGCTATGTATCTTCTGGTCGTAACTTACAACCTTTATCAGGTCAAAACTGCGTATATTTTATAGCAGCCCAATACCGGTTCTAACTGCTTTTAGTTTAAAAATTGTATAAAACGCAGAAGCCGATCACCGTTATAAAATATATAAACAAATAAAAAGTTCTATTACAAAGCTTACTTTCATTATCCCCGTATAATGTTTGGGTTCCAGAAGCATGACCTACGTAGACTTTTGACTTAAGACAATTTACGACTAAAGTTGTACCTAATACTACTGAGTTGGACACAATAGGGTTACAACTACCTGTTTCATACTCCCTCTTAATATTCCCTAGATAGGCAATAAAACATATTTTTAATCAACTAAACAAGAGAATCCCTTCTAATTGACTAAGACAAAAACAGTAGTTGGTAACTACAACTGCTCACAGGATACAATCACGGTATGCAAAACAATGCAAATGTACATACTGCTTGTGTAGCATGGGATTGGTCGCATAGCTGCTAGCCTAATCTTGTGGGCTTTTGAATGTCCTTATTTGAAAACGTCTAAGCACAATGTCCTAAAACAGGGTAGAAATTTTCAAAGTTGTGTACACAGTATAACGAGAATGCTCCATTAAGTACAAATAGATAAAAGTTTTTGGATAATTCTTAAAGTATTCCAACGTTTAGATTTATAAACAGGAAACTTAACGGCTTTTAGGTTGATTACGTTTAAACATAGCTAACAACTGGATTGTAGCGAAGCTGCTTAACTTGATCTTAGACTTAAGTCGAATGCGAACTTAACACAGAGTCACCCATTTTGACAATACCATAGTTCTCATTCTAGTATTCATTCCACTACAAAATAAGAACTAGAAACTGTAACTTAGTACAGTGTCTGCCACCATCAGCACAACTAGTCAGCAAAAAGGTTATTGGGTCATTGAAGAGGACTTTGAATTTATTCCGGACTTAAGTCAAAGGTCGACTTTTAAGTCAAAGGTCGACTTTTAAGTCATGTTTTTGCAACACAGCAAAGGTTTTTTAAAAGCATAGCTAATACATGAATTATATGCAGTAATTCAAGTCGACCTTAGACTTAAGTCGAATTCGAACTTAAGATGGGCAGCTGAAAGTTTAAAAGTGAAAATTTTTGCAACAGCACAGTTCCTGTTCGAGTATCTACTTCACTACAAAATCAGAAGTAGAAGCTGCATATAAGCCACCATCAGCTGAACTGGCAAACAATCCGGACTTAATTTGTCAGCTCTGGACTTCGCAATTTGGCCCTGTTTTAAGGCTAAAATATAAGAAAACGTTAGGTTCTTGACACGTGAAATTCTAAGGGAACTGATTCGGGATAGTACGCTCTGAGGTGTTAACACGGGGTTTCATCGATTTAAGATAAGTAACAGAATGAATAATGCGACAATATACACAACGCGGACGCAAATAATAATAACTAGGTTAGCAAAACGCGCAATTTTACGAATTTTCGGGATAACTCAGAATTAAGTCAAAACCGGGTGAAAATCAAAATTCCAGGTCAAATCCGGCTAGAAATAGTACAAATTAAACTAATTCACGGCAAACCTGCCCAAACCGAAGTTAACGCGGAAAATTTCACGCAGTTATAACGTTAAGACTAAAGTTGCACTATTTGCGTCGAAAAACACGCGATTTTGCGCAGATACCGAGTCGTCGCTACAAACGCTATTTGGTCGTAAGTCAGTATAATGTCGCTATTCTGACCTGTTAGAGCCGTTATTTTGCCTGACAACTGTTTGCAAACTACTTTTTATGGGTCATCCACGTTAACCCTTTCCTTCTCATGCACAAAAACACAGAACAGAAAAATTTTATTTTTAAACGGGTAAATAACATGACGAACTGATGACATATTGTTAAAAATAAGGTCATTTCGCCTAAAACACAACTCTGTCCTGACCTGTGACATATATGTCACCACATGCAGCGTAATCGGTAAGCCTGTTAAGTTTCATCCAGCTGCAATTTCATGTATATTTCATAAAGAAGGTAGATTACCGCAAATAAGGCCTAAACAAAACTAATCATTAATAGACGAATGCAGGTGCTGAAAAAATGACAGCTTAACAGACAATTTTTACTTCTTTTGCGATTAGCTTGAAACTATATCACATATGGTATTTCCTAAAACACTCGCGTTTGCGCACAAAGCAGATAAAGACCCCGCACTTCACACAATAAACATCTGTTCTTCCTTTAGAACAGTAAACACATCGCTGTCTGGTATCTGCGAAAGTGGGAAAATGTCCAACCTGTAATTTTAAGTGAAAATTAGTCCAATTATGCAAATGAAACAATAACTTTGACAAAATAGCGACAATGTTTGTTTTTGGTGCAAAATAAATATATATTTGCTTACTGAACTCCATAACGTAAACGCCATATAGACGTCAGAGTATTGGGTTGTATTTCAAAAACGAAATAAAGTGCTGCCTTAACCTTGTAGCTAAATTATTGCGCATCTCGTACCTGCCTGTTTTACACAATAAACAGCTAAACAGAGTACTGGCTAATACTATCTTCGGAAATCAGACTAAAATAGCTAACCTGATCCTTTTGAACAGGTACTGACTTTGACCCGATGTGGTTTTTCAATTTGACTGGAACAATCTCTAGAGTTTTTGAGAGCGACGGCCGGCCAATTCGCACAACAGGCTTGGACTTGGCCATCAGCGTAGTTGAAACATCGAGCATAAATCCGAGTAGGTCTGGAGTGCCCTTCTTACCCGGAAGACGGCACGTTCGCCTCAGAATATTCCAACCATTCACAGTACTCACTGACAACAAGTAGTAAAACAACTTCACGTAAGACTTCACAGATCTTGTATGTATACGATAGAGCGCTTGTAACATATCAGTCAAGTTCCTCCCTTTTGGTTGCCCGCGTTGTCCCGACCCCCTCTCTTTATACACTGTGTGATATGTCAGTATGTCATTGTCTGAACTTTTAGACAATGAATATGCTCTAGGCATAAATATTTACTTGTCCTGACATCCTTATCAGGAACTGTTATTGTCCATAGTCCTCAGAAGGGACTCTGTTTTTTGTGTTGAATGATGCGCGTGAATATGTGTGCACAGCTTGTGTTTTTATGTGTGTGCGTGCACTATCGTAATGTCCTGACATCCTACAGACAACATGTATTCCCCCAGAGTCCCTTGCGACAGAGTTTAGACAATCACTACTATCTAAGTACAGCTATGAAACTGTACCTTGCCTCCAACTAGGATGTGTATTTCGATGCTATTCCAAATGGGGTGGGTGGACCATTTATTACATCGGCGCGTGCATTTTAACGTGGATGACCCATTACATAAAATCACTTAAATTCGCAATATCCGTACTACTTGCAAAATATGTCTGACAAATATGTCCGAACTCGCTCCAACAAGCTAGCTAACTTAATAATAAATTATTTAGCAGGAAAACTCAAAGGAATGAGCTCGAAAAATTGACAGGAATTAGTTGGGAAATTTTGGGGAGCTTTTTGGAAATTTAAGGGTTTGAATAGGAAAATGGCATGCGCGAGCAAAAATAACCCAGAATACAAGAAATAAGAAATATAGGCACAATAAAAAGCGAAATAACGACACATTGATAAATCAACTGGTAAAATCGATTTAACTCAAACATAAACAAAGCGAGGGTAATGTCGTATAAACGCGGGTTTCCAAACGCTATGGGCCACGGGAGGACATAAGCAAGGCCTGCGGTAACTGAAGGCGTGGGAACTGTGGTTGCAAGGCAACCACAGGACCCTGCCCGACAACCGGGGGACCAATTTTTATGCCGTCCCATGGCATAACGCTGCAAAAAACGCTAAAACACATTTATACATTGAAATAATGATAAAATACACAAAATTAAGGCATTTCTTTGTCTTTGACCCTCATTTTGGAATGCGTTTAAAGCGCAACATGGCGATTGTATTTGAAAAATGTCTGTATCACTGCCAAGAAACTCGTAATTGTTAAAGTTTTAAGTCCGTGATATTGTTGATGGCGCAAAATAAGGTTTGCTTGGCAGGAAAAAATGCTTTTGGAGGTAAAAGATTAGGTTAAAATGCACCAAAAAGTCCTAAGGTTCAGCTAAAATATATTTTTAAGACGGACAAAGCACCAAAAATAACGTTTTTAATGTGAAAACCCATTTTTAAGCCTGACGACCCACATTAGAGGCCTGAAACCCTGATACCCGATAAAGTTTGACTGTTATAAATACTATTTGAGTTGACCCAATTTGAGTCCAAAATACCTGAATAATACCTTGAATTAGTGTTTGAACCAATCACAAACTGTTTACCAATTGCCGTGCGGTGATCGGCTTTTACAAAAAATCATTCTGTTTGCAGTTTTTATATCATATTTGATATACATAGCTAGGGTGAAAAGTTTCGGAGCTGAGTTTCACAGATTTTGCGGAATGCAAATTTTTTCCAAGGCGATCCAAATGGCAAGCTGGCCTGAGATTAGCATACGTATAGGAGGAAATTCAATAAATACTAAGATTTTAGAGAAGATTTTAGCGAATTAGTTGACGCAGTGTTTGTCATTTCGACTTGGCTGCGTCCAGTACAGTGGACAGTGGGCTGTAATATTTGCAAATCATGAGTAAATTTAACATAATAAAAATGGGAATGTACATGTACTTAGTTGACTGCAATCTAGAATTAAGCGATGACCAATTATAAAGTGACAATGACGATGTACTAGATTTGAATTACGCAGCTAGGGAATTAGACATTAGCGATAGTGAAAGTAGTTCGGATGATGACAGTGAAACAGGTACCAATCAAGACACTACATTTTTTCTGGCGATCAATATTGCAATTAGTGCTCTGCGAGAGCTTCAGCCACAGCGAAGATTCTTCAGACAAACTGTGCAGAAGTCGTCCGAGTCTCCAGCATCTGAATAAGCTAAAATTTGCCGAAATTATGTCCGTTGGATGAAATAATCCCGTTTAAGGGTCGAAGCATCCTTAAACAATACACTAGGGGTAAATCTAAGCCCGGGAGCTACAAGGTATGGGCGCGGCGTAGCGCATCTGGTTACCTGTATAATTTTAACTTGTATTTAGGCAAAACCAACGATGGAATCATGTAATTGAACCATGGAATTGGCGGACCTGTAGTAACGAAACTTGTCGAGCCGCTTAAAACAAACGCTAGAGTTTATTTCGACAACGTTTTAATTTAATACAATTTGCAGTTTGAGTTAAAAAGGGCCAGATTGTTCTCCATAGGAACATACAGGCAGAATAGAACGCAACAAGCGTTGTGCAAGTTATCAAATTCAAAGGAAAGAGGTACTTGCACTGAAGTTACCTCGCTTGATAATATAACCGTCACCAGGTTGTGTGACAATAAAAACCTGTCTTATTTATGTCTAATGTTGTCGAAAAGAACCCAACTGGTGAATGTGAAAGAGGTTTCTGGCCCCACTTTGCTTGAAAAAGTTCCATGTGTAATGAATTATCATCGCGGTTTGACGCAGTATACTGATGTAAATAGTTATAGGCAAAGTTTTAACCTTCAAATAAGTTACTACTTTTGTTACTTTAGGACTTTAGGTTAGTACATATTGTAACACAGCGAACCCAGAAATTCAAATCGATCGGCACTCTGGGGAACGACTTCCTAACTAAGTTCGACGGTTACCAAAGCAAACACAAACGGCTAATTCTCTTACAATAAAAATGACACGGTACGCCTACTGAATCAAATCAAGTTGATCTTCCCACGCCCAAAATTGACTCCGTACACAATTCAGAAAACTCCGTATAGCACAGATCGTGCTGACTCAAAATCCACTACGTACTACTGACGCCCCAAAATAAAATAAGAAATGCAAAATTATGGTCCCTTTACAGGTGCAATTCCAAATAAATTGCTAAATAATGACTTCTCGGAAACAGTATAGTTCTACTCCAAACACAACGACTCCCCTTAAGTAATCAAGTCAGCCTAATATCAGAATTTTAGGCCAGGAAATTAAAAAAGAATCAAATAGTTCAACACCACCAATATGCACTTCTCGATAATTACCAGTTTCAACTTAGGGTCCCAAAATATGCGAAGTACTCTTTGCACGAAAAAAATCAAAATTGCGTAACTCTTGCAAAAAAATAAATCAA